>RJWT010000444.1:0-68209 GCA_004365215.1 Cuniculus paca
GAACACAGTACACACACTGTACTTACAATGTGGAAGATATTAAATAGTTGAGATAATTAGCAATCATTCATAATCTCACTATTCAAAATCAGCATATCCTATATTTCATTTTTTAAATGTTTCCTTTTTAAGAAACAGAGAAGTATCACCCTTTTGCATTTTCTTTTATCTTTAAATATTCTGGAGCCCATGATTTTAAATTTCCTACTAACTTATTTTTATTATAATCAGTAAGCAAAAGTTTTAAGGAACATAATTTGTAATACTTTATGACATTTGGTTACACAAGTATGGCATAATTTGATCATTTACAAGGTTTCCAATTTTTAACATTACAAATACAACTGTAATAGATAAATGACACATACACATTTGTGTACATCTCTTATTTCCCTGGAATAAATTCCTGAAAATGGAACTTTTGGGCAAAGAGTATGAACATTTTAAAAGATTCTAAATAGTGCCAAACGGCCACTTAAAAAAGTTGTACCAATATATGCCAACAGCTGACTCTTTCTGAGAGACTTATTAGAGCATGAAGTTAATGATTCTGTCTTTTAGATTTTTTTCTGTGATCTTGTTTCATAAGCTTTAAAGAAAATCTTTTAGGAAGTAATAGCTCTTATAAATACTTACCTGTGGTTAAGCAATTTTTTCCCTTGTTTTCTGTGATGGCTTGTATCCACATCCACCCCCCCCCAAGCTGCATATTCTTATAGGTGAGTATTTTAAGAACTGGCTGGATCAAGGGTGTGTGATATTGGGATCAAGGGTGTGTGATTAAGGATATGTAGTACTAAATTAGCGTGCTGATTAAGGTTTATCAGAGTTCTGGGTATGGATAATGGGAAGGCCCACCCTGGGTATGGGTGGCACTACCCCCTCAAAAAAAGGCTTAGAGACTGGATGGGGTAAGAGGGAAAGGCAGGCTTGCTTCCCTGCCTTTTTTCTTGCCCTCTCATGAACTGTTTCTTCTCTGACATGTCCCTTTGCCATGCTTCCCTGCCTTCACCCAACTATGGACTGAAACCTCTACAAACTGCGAGGTAAAATAAATCTTCCCTCTTTTAACTTTGGGTATCAGGTGCTTTGTCTCAGCAATCAGAAAGTAACTAAGACATTTTTGTTTAACAAATTTACCTCTGTTAATTTAACTTAAATACTTTCAATAATTAAAAAGACTATGTATTACACTTTTTAAAAACAAAAATTATCCTTCTATGCATATATTTGCAATAAAAGATGTTTGAAATGACATTCACGTAACTACTGTTAATTTTGAGTTTTGGAATTTTGAGTTATTTTTCCTCCTTTAAAATTTTTCTCCTTCTTATCTCTACATTGTTTGAAAATTAAAACATAAGCTGGTACTATTTCTTAAAAAATAAAGCCATGCTATAAAAAGGTAAGAGATGCTAAAAATTATATAGAGTTGTTTTTAGAAAGAAAAATTAAAATAAACTTCTTTACTTTCACTTCCAGTTTTGATGGGATAACTTATACTGGCTAATGCTCCTACTATGAGCCATAAAACTGGGCAGTTTAGCTGATCCCAAGTTTGTGATGACTCAACTCAATTTTTTGCCTTAACAATGGTGTTAAGTAATATGGTTTAACATTCACTAGAATCCATACTTTGACTTTTGATCTTTTCCTTCGCTAATGCAATATGGTACACCCTTGTTGCTGGACAACAACTCTGAGCCTCCCTTCCTCATTAGCAACATGATAACGAGATTGAACAACCAACTCCACAGCATACTGTTTTGAAAAGCTATGATGTTCGGCAAGTTTAATGTATCAAATTCATTGAATTCATTAATTTCTGACAATATTTTTGACTTATGATTGTGATGTAAACTCATCAAAAGTCAAGAGCACGATGTAAACTCATCAAAAGTCAAGAGCACCTGTATAACATGAAATACTATTTTCAGATGCTGGAAAACAGGCAGTTTCTCTTCCTGAGTGAAGAGAAACAGAATGACAGATGCCCTGGTGCTATGCTTATGCCACAAGGAGGAAAACTTCCCTCCTCCCAAAAAAGCACAAAAAACTTAATGAATTGAGCAAATCAGATCTTGACATCTGAAGATACAGTACCGAGGCCATTGAAATTTAAGGATCTGAAACACCAGTCAGTAGAAGGTTGCTGTGAAGAGAAAAAGTTTCACAAGTGTGTAGCAAGATCTGACTTTCAATATGACACTGCCCATCCATGTACAAAGCAATACTGCACAAAGCCATGCAAAGAATAGTATCTGGGGAAACAACAACTAGAGTGTGAGCTAAATAACTAGCTGAGTTTGCAAAAGTCTACAAATTCCTATCATTGAAGAGTGGGAAAAAAAATTAAGAGTGGAGATCTCATTGAACAACTCATATATTCAGTAGAGACCCCTAATAAAGGCAAGCCTCTGTATTAGGCCTAAGTTAATCCTAGAATTAGTAAGACTGCCAAAACCCATAGATGAAAACAGAAATATTTAAAGCGGTTGAGAGGGAAAGGAGATGTATTAACTATATCAAATGAACAATGGTAAGAATAACCACTGACTTCTTAACAAAAACAATTTAAGCTGGAAAAAATGAAATAACTTGAAAGTGTTAAAAGGGGAAAAAAAAGCTATTAAAATTCTATACTCAGTATCAATATCTGCCAAAAGTGAAGGCAAAGACTCTTCTGGTTACAAGGCAGTAACAAGGTACAGAATTGTCCTCCTGCTATAAACAAGTGACAAGACATTAGATAATGGGCATATGGAAACATGATCTTTGAAAGAAAAAAATGTGAAGTGAGCCTTACGATTATCCCACCTTTCTACCTTTCCAATAGGGGGGGAAAGGAACCCAACAGCCAGTAGTATCACTGAGTTCAAGTGCCAGAACTTGGAGCTGATGGAACTTCAGGCAGCTAGAATTTGCTGCTCAGACTACCACAAAGGAAGAAGCTCCACAGAGAAAGTGCTCTAAAAATTTACAGAAGAGGTCTTTTTGAATTTCTAGCTACATACCAATCTGCGCATGTGTAGTATGCACAAGGCTAGACAGAGAAAAATACTCAAGAAAATAACAAGTGGGTAGCTCTCAAACAACTCAAAGAGTTCAGACAGAGCTAGGATCAGACTCCATCAGCTGGGATAAACAAACCGTCATGAATACACAGGGGAATCAAGGGAGACACAAGAAAGGGCATGCCTCAGCAGTGGGTTCAAACTAGCCATGAACTAAAAGTTGTTCCAGAATTGCCCAATTTAACCCCTCCATAAAAATCAAAACAAAAACCCTGAAAACAAAATTTGAAACATCAAATTGATCCACAAATAAACTGCCTATCAGGAAAAACAATCAATAGGGGACACTGTGACTTAAAGAAAAAACAAAAGACATCAACATCAAAAAATTCATTTTAAATGCCAGGCATGGTGATACACATCTATAATCCTGGCACTTGGGAGGCTGAGGCAGTAGGCTCCCGAGAGTTCGAGGCCGGCCTGGGCTACACAACGAATTCAAGGCCAGTCTGAACTGCACAGTGAAACTGTCTCAAAAAGACAAAAAACAAACAAACAAATAAAACACATTTTAAAAAGTTACTAGGCAAAAGAAAAAGCAAAAAATGATAATCTCAAATCAAGACTCAGAAATAGCAGCTACAGGGCCAGGGATTTAGCTCAGCGGCCTAAGTGTCTGCCTGTCAAGTGCGAGGTTGTGAGTTCGATCCCTGGTGCCCCCTCCGCCCGCAAAAAAAAGAAATAGCAGCTATAAAGAGAATTTGAATACAAAGATCTTAAAATAGCTATTAGAAAAAGTTTGAAGAGTTAAACATGAAAAAAATGAAAAACAAAAATGAGAAATTTCAAGAGTAGAAACTATGTATGAGAAAGGAACCACACAGAAATCTTAGAACTGAAAAAGATAATCTATTATTTAAAAATTAACTGGATAGGCCTAACAGCAAATTAGACAAAGAAAAAGTTAGAAAACAACAGATAACTTAAAATACATGAGTACAAGGCAACATTAATACTTCAATTGAAAATGAAAAAGAACTAGAAGAAAATGAACAGAGTCTTAGTAACCTGTAAATTAATTATACAGATGTGGGATTAGAGTTTGATAAAAGATATTTGGGAAGCAGAAAACTTGAAGGTAAAAATTTTACAAATTTGATGAAAAAATATACCTAAAGCATCTAACAATGCTTAAGAAACTAATGATCAAAATAAACAGATATTCTGCTTTTATGAACTGAAAAACTATTGCAGAGATGTCAATTATTTCCAACTCTGATGAAAATTCAATGCAACTCTAATCAAAATTTCTGCAAGTTCTTTTTTGTAGATGTTGGTAAGCTGATTCTAAAATTCATATGTAAATATGCAGTGTCTAAAAAAGTATAAACAATTTTGAAAAGAACAAATTGGAGGCCTTATACTACCTTTCAAGATGCTAAAGTTATGGTAATCAACACAGTGTGACGTTGGCATAAACACAGAAACTGGATTAAAACAGAAGAAAGTCTAGAAACAGACCTGCACTTAATAAGTCAACTGATCTTTGACCAAGGCACCAATTAATGGGGAAAAGAAAGTCTTCTGAACAAATTATTCTCGAAAAGCTAACAATGAAAAACATTTAACCTCAACCAATACTGCCCCCAAATTAACCCAAGATAGTTCATAGGCCTAAATAAAGACACCACCATAAAACATTTGGAAGGAAACACAGAATAGTTTCAAAACTATGGGGTTCTTCCACAGGACTCAGAAAACACTAATACAACAGAATATACTGATAAAATACTCCATCACACTCAGAATTTTTGCTGAGAGTCACTGTAAAGACAATGAGCAGACAAGCCAGAAACTGGGGGGAAAAATCTTTTAATATACATATGCTGTATGAAAGAACTTGTATCATGTATGTGTGCATTATGGTATATACACATGTCCTTATAACCTAAAACACAGTAAAACGACAAACACATATTAAAACTGGCGACTGGCTATCCTGAAGAGATGTTTCACAAAAAAAGATGTAAAAAGCTTATAAGCACATAGTGCTCGTTCTCACTTATCACCAGGAAAATGCAAATTCAAACCCAAGTGAGATACTCCAGCATGATAACTAAACTGAACACTGGTAAACAGAGGAACAAACTGAAGTTTGATAGACTGTTGATGGGAATATAAAATGGTAAACTCATCTCAGAAACTGATTTACACACCTATCTCATAATCCAGCAATTCCACTTGTAGGTATTCAGCTAAGAGAAAAGAAATCATGTGTCACAAAAAGACTTGCACAAGTGTGCTCATAGCAGTTTAATTGAAAACTGAAAACAATCCTTTCCGCAATAATTACCTATACAATGGATGCATGTAACATGATGGATGAACCTTAAAAACATATTAATTAAAACAAGCCAGGTACAAAAGAGTCCCTGCTACATAACCCTATTTGAAAATCTAGAACAAAGTTAATTTTACAATGAAAGAAATTAGAACAGTGGTTCGGGTATGTAAAGGAGGAACAACAGGACTGAAGGGGAAGGGGCACAAAGCGATTTTTTTAAGAGTGATAAAAATCATGAGTTACATGGACATCAACTGTCAAAAGTATGGAACTGTACACTTAACAGCTATGCACCTCACTATATACAAATCATACAGAAATTCTAACTTCTTACTCTATCCACCCTCAAGAATAGCACTCTTTAAGCTTGCGCATCAAACGTGTCAGAATCACCTGGACTCTATTCCTAACTTACTGAAGCAAAATTCTGGGATAGGGGTGGCATCTGGAATTATACACAAAATTTTGAACAAGAGAGCCATATAATTCTCATGCCCAGAAAGTTTGAGGATCACTATTATAAAAGTACATAAGCAAACAAAAAGATACAAGGGATTTAATCATATATAAATTAAGTAATCAGTGCTATATCTATCATGAACTATATATAAAGTTGCCACTTAAGTGCCAAGTTGCTATTTATGTTACCAACTCTGTTCAGGTTCAATTTTGTACTTAAGTGCTTCAAGGATTTCCAAAGTCAAATTTTAGCCCTAAATCTAACTTCTCTAATTCCTTACTATCTCATTCAAACTGCTACTGATGTTTTTTGTTCTTTTGGTTTTTTTTTCTGTGCAGTTCAGGCTGGCCTTGAGCTCACTTTGTAGACTAGGCTGGTTTCAAACTTGCAAAGATCCTCCTGCCTCAGTTTCCCAAGTGCTGGGATTACAGGCATGCACCATCATGCCCGACTACAGATTGGGTTTTAAATGTCCCCCAAAGGCCAATGTGTTAAACACTTGGTCCCCAAGGTAGCACAACTGGAAGCAGTGGAAGCTTTAAGAGGTGGGTACTTGGAGGAGATCTTCACATCACTGAGAGAGTGCCCTGAAGGGGAACCAAGGAACCTTGGTCTCATCCTCTTTCTCACTTCCTGGTCATGAGATGAGTGGTTTTGCTCTGCTTCACCACAGGCCCACACAATGGGTCAACCCAACAGTTTGGACTGAAACCTCCAAAACTTTGTGCCAAGAGAAACCTCTTCTCCTTGCAAGGTGCTTATCTCACATGTCTCTTTATAGTGATGGAAAGCTGACTAACGGCCTTCAATCATCTACTCCTATTAACACCAACTCAAGCTATGCATTTTTAGTTGTGGAGTTCTTTTCACCAGTTCCTGTGTTTTTTCCCTTAATGCTCTAATTTCCTGGTACTGTTTTCCCTACCTCTTAATAGTGTGATTCCTACTTTTTAATGCACAGCCTTGTCTTTCTCTCTTTAAAGCTGAACCAAAAACTCGTCTTTTCCATTAAGTACTCAACCATCTAACTTGAAATTCTTTCCACAATATCCTCAGCACTGGAAGATCATTCTCCTAACAGAGGTTATTTATCTTACCAAAACTGGACATATCTTAATGACTCACCAACTCTATCCCATAGCATAGAGAGAATCTTTGGGGGAAAACTAAAAGTTGCAACCTTCTTCAAGGTATTTTTATTCTTTCTTTGTTGAGCAGCCAGAGACTTAGGCTCTAAGGAGCTAAAAGGGTAGGAAAGAAAGAGACAAAATTCTGGTGGCTTAGAGATACTCCGAGCTAGATTTTAATGAAGGTGAAAGAAGACTTCAAACATTAGTCCCTGTTCAGAGTACCCCACCAGACCAAGAAAGCAAACAGGGATTCCAACATGAAATTACAGGTAAGGAATAGGGAAGGACATTCCTGAAAGAAGTCCCTGTATTGTTACTGGAAGGCAAGGCAGGTAGCAAAAGCAGGAAGGAAAACCTGAAATGATACACCATTACAAAGACCCTAAAATATTTCTAGCTTTTTGGTAGCAAGTATTTGTACACGAGAAGTCTGATCTTTCACACTTCCTTTATATTCTTTGCAAGCCTAGGTGGTAGAATTTTGGTAGCAATAGCTAACAGGTAAATATTTTAAAATACACTGTTAACGAAGTGCCAGTAGTTCCAATTTCTTTTCTTCTGAGTGCATTATTGTTCAGAAATTGTCTTTATTCACCCCATTTCATGATTTTCAAGTATGAACTGTATGCCTTCTAAATCATATCTAAGATCTCAAATCGTCTCCTAATCTCAACCTCTATGTTCAACTGATATCTTGGTCATGTCACCATTTACATAAAAGGCACAATTAATCATCTGAATGGGAATTGAATTCAGCACTCACGCTCTCTCAAACTTGTACTTCTTTATCCTACTGCGAAGCTAGGGGCCTTGCCTCATCAACTTTTTTACCTCCAACACTAACCAAGTGTGGACACTTAAACTTGTAAATTTCTCAGAAATCAGAGGTCTTGCTTTCATCTGCACCACAAATTCCTTCATTCAGACAGTCATATAATCCCTTCCGCAACTAAGGCAGAACCTTAAATGGCATCTCTGTGAACTACATACTAGAGTCCAGAGAAAACTGCCTCATTCACTCACTCTGTCATACGTATTATATGCCCAATAATTATTTGGTGAGTTAATGTCTCCAATTTCTTTTTCTCCACAGTATTTTCCTGCTATGGTCAATATTCTAAAACAAAAAACTGTGTCATTTTCCCATATATAGAACTAAATACAACTCCAACTCCTAGTATATTGTATACAGGGACTCTCCACAATTTATTCCCATTCTACCATGGTCCCAATCAAATTTTCTTTTACATTCCTTTGGAAAGATTAGACTTCATTCTTCTTATACACACTATGCCCTTTCTTTTTTTTTTTTTGCGGCACCAGGGATTGAACTCACGACCTTGCGCTTGCCGGGCAGGCGCTTAGACCACTGAGCTAGATCCCCAGCCCTGTTTTTTTGAGACAGGGTCTCACTATGCCATTCAGGCTGGCCTTGAGCTCACTTTGTAGCCCAGGCTGGTCTCGAACTCACAATGATCCGCCTGTCTCAGCCTCCCGAGTGCTGGGATTACAGGCATGAGCCACCACGCCCAGCTTGCCCTTTCATTTTTAATAATCCAAAGCAAATAGCAACTCAGTTCAGCTTAAAGAGTACCCTTACGCCATTTAAAGCCATTAGCTAAACCTGTAAAGAAGTAACGAATGAAGAAACAATCCAGCAGTACAGCCAACTCTCAATTAGCCTATTTTCATGGCCTTATTAACAGTCAGTGTAGACTAAATGGTAAAGTGAGTGAAATGCTTCAACTACTTGCTGAGTTTCTTACTGTAAATTAATGTTAAAATTCTACAATTATAGAATTATTATCTATGACAGGCACAAAGTGAACTATAATTCAATTTTCTTCATGTCTCCCCTTTCCTCTTTAATACCTCTGTTCCCCACCTGTTTTTCCTCTTCAACTTTTTCTTCTCTTCCAGCCACCCAAATTTTCACCATGTCTTCACTGTCCACCCTTCATATTGGTATTCTTCTATCACTCTCATTCAGGTGACATTTAAAAAATTTATTAACCATTTTCATAGAAGCTTACTTGCAGTCCTTAAACCTCATTTTCTGGATCCCCAAATCAGCAAATTATTATTTGTATTTGGTAACTGTATTTTATACAAATGTTGGGGAAAATAAAATTCAAAAAGGTTAAATGATTCATCTAAAATGCTGCTGTTATTCCCTCTGCCTCAAAACCCCAGAACTCTTCTTCACCTGCTCACTTCTCAAAACATATCTCAAGCATTTATCCACTCTAAGAACAAAAATGTGATGTCTGTTTCAATACTATTCTAACGTTTTTCACCTTGCTATTTTATTCCACTAGAAAAATTAAGGTCTTTGGATTGCTATCCTTGTGACCTTTTATACTAAATACTATTTTCCTTGCTAATTAATGTCATTTTTATTAATGAACATTACTGACCCAGCATTAAGAGGTGAAATATTTTATGAGCAGCTACTACTAACTTACCAATCTCCATGGATAAAACTAAACACCAAAACATCCATAGGTTTCTTTTATAAAGAAGTTAAATTATGCCTCTAAATCCCCTCAAAGTATTTAGATATCATCCTTGTAATGACATCTAAAGCAGAACATAGCAAGGACTTAAAGGTACTGTACTTCATAAGCTCTGAACTATTACAAGTTTTAAGAGTTGCTTCCTAATATCCTGGGAAATGTCCAGGATTAGCAATCAAAAGACTAGAGCCTTAGTTCCAAATCCACCACATACTGGCTGATTTGGGAAAGTTGCTTATCATTCCTGAATCAAATTTCCTCTTCTACAAAGCTGAATGCCACCTATGTTTCATAATTGTTAAGAGAATTAAATAAATGAATAGCTATAAATCACTTGGCCTGGAACACAACAGTTAAAAAATGGTCACCCTTTTTATAATTATCCTTACATAAAACATGAGTTTTGTTTTCAGAACTAGGCTCAACAATCCTCAGCAAACTCTTTAAGACCTTCTGTTCACTAGCAACTACAACAAACACCTTCAAGGAAGCTATCTCTCAAACTCCTGGATTCCCTCCTGGGTCACAACTCAGGTACTATAAATACAACCTGGAATATCTTCTCATAAATGCATTATCTCACTCTATGCCACAAGAAAACTTGTCAAAGGATGTTCCTGTAGCTTTTCCTTATTGGCTTGGTTTTTAACTGCTTCAAACAACACATGAAGTCAGCTACAAATCTGGCAACTTTCATGCCAGTATGTCTTTTAAATCATTTATAAAAATATTAAACAAAACTAGTGTTAGCCTGATTACCTGAAGGGTAATAGGCCTAGACTGCTGTCTCACATAACCAGTCAAAGCCAAAGAGTAAATAATTGGATAAACCAGCTAGCTCCCCTTGGGTGTCATGCATATTTTAACCCTTAAGAAGATAACTGGACTTTCCCCAACAGATCATATTTAACATTTAGCGAATTAATCCTTTAGTTTTAGAATAAACCTTAGACCTTTGCTATAAGAAGAGGGTTGGTTCCAGGACACCCAAACCCCATCAAGATATAGAAGTCTGTATATGCTCAGGTCTTTTGGTATTTGCATATAAATCTATGACATCCTGCCATATAATATATGAATGGTATGTCAACAGCTGTTATACAGTATTGTCTGGGGGGAACAATGACAAGAAAAACAGTCTGTATACGTTCAGTACTACAGCTTTTTTTTCCAGGTACAGTACATTTGATCTGAGGTTGGTTAAATCCATAGTTGAAGACTGTACATGCATATGCATAGGACAAAATACAACTCAAAGGAGAGTCAAAAAATAAAAGTTTTTGTGGTACCCTAACTGCAGAAAGAAAGAACTGGGGCTCCCAGGTGGAAGCAACAACAAGCCCTGGGAGGGTAGGGAGGACTGCACAGCTGTTAACCGGTGTTTTGTAGATAAGGTCTCTCCTGTAATAGGAGCTGCCTGAAGCAATCCCTGGCTGCGTAGGTGTAGACCTCTAATCTCTTTTCCTGTGATGTGATCTTTCCTAGACCCTTCTTTAGCAGATAAACTTGCATTCACTGTTTATTAATGCCAATTTCCTTTGCAGATGTTAATCTCTTTGACAACAGGACAACTCTTCAGACCTATTCCAGTACCTACAGTTTCTCTGAACAGCCATTTTGAAATAAGCCAAAGAAACGTATTTTGGAGCGGCAAATTTTGGCTTCCCCAGTACTAAACAATGTATTAGAGCCAGTGAAAATATATTCTTACTGTATTTCATAATAGTGTCATAGCCTCTCTCAAATCATTCCTTGGAACTTTTCACATACACTTAAAGGCAGACAACTAATTTTCACTTAAACTACTGTACTTAGAAACAAATTTCTCCAATATTAACATGAGTCAATGACGGAGCCTAACTACCCTTTCAAGATTACTTCTGCTCTAACCAGATTCAAACTGTAATCTAATAAAAAAAATGAGCCACAATTGGTTACATTTTAATGACATATTTTTGATATCTTCTAAATCATATTTAACTAAATAATTTGTTCATATAAGTAGACTATAGAATAGACCTGAATAAAGTATCTGCATGTCATGGTTCTACAAAATTTCTTAAAAGCCTATCACAAATCCAATGACTGATGAAGATTAGGAGTTGATCACTTTCCAAACATTAAAATTCTATATGAAAGAAAAATATGACCCTAGAAACTTTTTTTGGTGGTGGTCCTGGGGATTGAGCCCATTGTAACCAGCAGGGCCAAATGAGCTTTAAAGGTTAGAATTTTTTTCTTTAGAATCTAGGGTTCCAGACTTCCTCTGGTCTAGAGGGGTTGGCCATTCCTCTCCTCAGTCCAGAGCAGTGGATAAAAGATGTTGGCCTCAAGAGTTAGGGTTTCCCTTCTATGGGGAAGGGAGGGAGAGATGAAGCAAGTCTAGAGTTGTCTACTGTCTTCTTGTATTCCCTCTCTCCTGTTTCTTACTTTTATGAAAGGCCCTTGCATACCGGGACACAGTAAGGTGGTGATCTGTGGCATCTTCTCAGAGTTAGCTTTGAATAAAATTTCCTTCCTTCTCACCTTGCCTCCTGTGTGTATTTGGGGGATGGTAGGAGGTAAAGACCTCTGCTGTCAGTAACACTGTCACCATCGCCTTGGACTGAATTGACCCATTTACTTATATGTGAAGTGCCACCAATAGCATGTATGCCTGAAATCTAAAATAATAAAAAGACTCTGCTACTAACATAATAAAAATGCTTTGGAGCTACAGTTTGTTTCTATTCTAATCCCACACATGTAAAATGGACTAAAAGGGCAATTAAAAGTGGGATATATTTTTAAAAAATAATTACTGTTTAAAAAGAGTCTAAAAAAGGTACGATCTTATGTGATAGGTAAGAAATTAAGAATTGTGGATGTAGCTCAGTGGTAGAGCACTTGCTGAACAAGCACAAGGCTCTGGGTTCCATGTCCAGCATCACAGAAAGGGAATAGGAGGGATTAAACAGCACTTTGAGTTACAAAACAAGACAAAGACTTAGAAATCTGGTGGTGGGGGTGGGGGACTTGTACTCACTGCAGACAAATTCTGTCAGGTAAAAGCCTCAGAAAAATATGTGACATCATGTGGCAATCTGCAGAAAGAAGGGGGTATCTGTGATCTTTCATAGATCCAGACAAGGGAAATAAGGTGGCCTCAGAGAATGCCTGTTTGCATAGCTGTTTATATCACTAATTCAGATTTTTATATGTAGATTGAACTGTCTTCCACAAAAGGACAGCTTTTCAGAGCTATTCCTGTGTCCCCCTACCACTCTGAACACCCACCTGGAAATATGCCAAAGAGACATTTTAGGGTGGTATATTTAATTTCCTACAACATTCAGAAAAAATGCAAATACTATGTCTAATTTGATCTACAGACCTAATTAAGATCCAAGGTAAGCAGGAGACAAAACATGAGAGCATCACTTGTGCTAAGTGTCCCTAAAGGCAGACAATTATTTGAGGATGAATTTATCAAGGAATTTGGGAGGAGGAGTATTGGGGTTTGAGGTCAGGGTCGCTGCACTTAGCTTCATCCCTAGCCCTGTTCTATATTTTATTTTGAGATAGGGTCTTGCTAAATTATCCAGGCAGGCCTCAAACTTTCAATCCTCCTGATTCAGCCTCCCAGAGTGCTGGAATTTCAGGTGTGCACCACCACATCCATTTTATGTAGGAACATCTTTTGTAGCCTGAAAATGACAGTATTAACAGCAAGGAAATAAATGACCATCAAGGACCTACTTGGTATCTAATGAACCATAGAAAATAATTTCTAATATTTGTTGCACTCTTACTGCTAGGCAGTTAATCTTCACCACTATACTAGGAGGCAGGTGCTTTTAATAACCACACTACAGATGAGGAAGCCTAGAGACACACTGGTTAAATCACTTTGCCTGAAACGCATGTTAAGTGCTTGAAATATAAAAACTCTCATTCTCTAATACAATTATGATAGAGATTATGTTCTCATAATTACCATGTAAGTCTACTACTGCTCTCTTCAAAAGGTACTAAAATTCATTTCAACATAACAAAATTCCCACACTAGAAATAATTTTCACATAAATCGCCATTAAAAGTAAGCCCTTTGAGTTATGAAAATCTTCAAAGCAAATACTTTCGGCATGAAAAATATAAAATGTTGGCTTAATCTTATCTAATATCTTAATCTACATTATAGTTTATCTCCAATGAGAGAGCTATCAGCATTTCCACTAACAATGTAGCATACTGTTTTAAACTTTTATATAAAGGCTAATACAGTTTTACATCACTTCATGTATAAAAGTACTCAACCTTCTCCCCATCCTTAGAAGGGAACAGTATCACAAATAATCCAAAAAACCATTTATAATTGGCACTAGCACGCATGGTTTAGAAATAAACAATGTGAGTGTGATAAAACAGGAAACTCTGGACTGAAGTCCAGAGCATCTGCCCACCATCCTGGCTCCAGTACTAAACAGCAATTTAGTCCTTTCAACTACAGGA
The DNA here is from genome assembly GCA_004365215.1 of Cuniculus paca. Taxonomy (NCBI): domain Eukaryota; kingdom Metazoa; phylum Chordata; class Mammalia; order Rodentia; family Cuniculidae; genus Cuniculus; species Cuniculus paca. The sequence goes on from RJWT010000444.1 coordinate 13,956, forward strand.
CTCTGGGCCTTGGTTTCCTGATCTGTAAAATAATCATCTCCATGGCCAACTCTTCCAGCTCTAAAACAAATGTGACTCATGCACATGTATCTTTTTCCAAGCTTCCCATTCTCATTCTGTTTTAATACCATCACTTTACAGCCAGTAAGCTTTATTTTTCTTTAGTTCTACAACAGGAGAAAAGAGTACAATCCAAACAAGGTGAGAAGTGAAAGCGTTCCCAACAGCTGGTTTGTCATAGATGATATTCTCAAGGTGACTAATGGAGAAGCCAGTACAGTGTTAAAAGGTGTTAGGTTTCGAGTATCTTAGGCTACTGTTTTGTACTCCAGTATATTCTTTGTAAGGACAAATAGTAAAATTCAAGGACAATAGGGAGAAAAAATGTAATTATCCATCCTTACTCAAGGACTAAAAAGGCCAACTGAACACATTAGCACCTTTTTGCAGAAACGTTTTCTCTGGTCAATGAATAAATGGGCAAAGCATGATCTAGGAATTTTTCTAAATTATGTTTAAGTACTCCCTAATCAAACAAGCTTTCATTTCATAAACTGTACAGAGTTCAGCAAATGTAAGAAATTAGTAACCTATAAAAGACCAAGAAAACATTTAAACGATGAAAGATATAACTGTGCAATTCTTAACATACTCTCTTCAGTGAAATGAAAACCCTTCATGGACTGCCACAAAAGTGGATTCTATGGACAGCCACTACTGGTAGCTAATCCTGGTGTGCCTTGTCTCTCTTCCTAACTCATTCTCAAAAGGGTTATGTAAATGTAAGATTTAAATTAAATTATGCATTTGACATAAGATTCCCAACTGCTAGAAACTCAAGCTGATTTTTTAGTATTACTTTCTAGAGATACTAACCTACTAACATTTCCTTCCCAGTTCGATGCTTAGAGTTAAAATATTTCAAAACTTCTATAAAACATGTAATTCAATCTTGCATGACCTTGTTTAAAAAACCAAAGCATAGATTTGTTAATCTTGTAAAATAAGTCAATAGCAAATTATAATAGTACAGTCCAGCCTAAATGTTAAATTGAGAAGTAAACTAGCAGTATAGATGGAAAGGTTGCTACGAGAATTCTCAGCACAATTAGTAACCGACAAAATACAATCAAACATATACATACAATTTTATATACAGGATCACTGACAAAGTCCAAGTAGCGAGCCACCTTTTGGTTGGAATGCCAAAGAAGATGTCAAAACCTCTTCGTGACTCCTATTCCTCAAGTCTTTCAAAGTTCAGGACCAAACCGTGATATACTTACACTGTTTCTTAGCATCCTTTAAATGTAACACCTTCCAAACAAAGTCTCTTCGCTTCAGCTACTCCGATGCCCAAAGAATCTCAGGAGCCCCAGGAGTAGCAGCGTGGTCTCCCTTGCGCCCGCCTCTGCATCCTTTCCTCAGCACCTCGGGTTAAAGCCCCGGAGGTGCCCCAGTCCTTTCGCCATGCACGCTCCCTATTGCCCTCCCTCATCTCGTACTGGACCTTTTCTCGTCGACCTTGAGGAACCCCCCAAGCCTCAGAACCCCAAGTGACTTGGCCGGGGTCCCCTTGCCTGCACCCCGTGTCCGCTCACGTCCCCGCATCCACCCGGACCACAAATGCCCTCCCACTAGCCCGGGACGACCCCTTCCCCTTAGGTGCCCTACCTTCCTCCGACCAGAAAAGCAATTCTCCAGAAACGCCTCGGAGCCTACTACGCACCAGCTCCCACTACGCGCGGCGCGGCGTGCAGGGGCTCTGGGCCGGGGGTCGCCGTCCTCTTCCCGGCCGGCCCATCCCGACCCTAGGCGGGCGCTGCTTGCGCGGGTGCTGGGGGGGGGGGCGGCCGGAGGCGGACTGCGCCGCCGGGCGCAGGCACCGGATAAGAAGAGGCGGCCGCTAACGGCGGGGCGGGGGCCGGCGGTGGCCGGCCGACCCGGCGACGGAGGGGACACTCTCCGGCTGCGGCGCAGGGGGCGGCCTCATTCAGGGCACCTGCGGCCAGGCAGGACGGCCCGCACGGCGCAGCCACCGAAAGGGCAATCGTGCCCGCCCGCCGGTAGGTCCCGTCCCCTCCGACCGCCCAGCCAGCGCGGCCTCGCTTCCTCCAGACAGCGCCCGGGGACCCCAGCTCCGCCGGATGCCCCCGCCAGGTCCCCACCCCGGGTCCTCCGCAACCTCCCCCTCTTCACCCTTCCCCTCCCCCCTCCCCCCAGCCCCCACCGGAATGAAAAATACCTCCCGGGGAGGGGGCGGGGGCGGGCAGGGGCACGCCTCTCTGAAGGGCAGCCTACCGTGACCAATAGCAGGCGGGACTTTGGAGGGGCGGGATTCCCAGCGGCCAATCCAGAGGCGTGAAGGTGAAGGCTGAAGTGGGGAGGCAGGGAGCGAGAAGAGCCGGGCCTGGGAGTCAGGGAGGTCCGGCCACTCGGGTGCGCGCTGTGCGTGGCTGCCATTTTGGAGTCGGGCAGCTACGATTGTGGCCCGGTCCGGCCGGGAGGGAAAGGGAGGAGCCAGTCAGGTGGGAGAGAGGCAGTCACGTGGGCTCGAGGGGCGGGGCAAAGCGGGCTGCGGCCCGAGGCCCGAGGGGCGGGGGCGATGAGGGCGAGTCACGGGGGCTGGGGAGGGTCACGTGGCGCTAGGAGGGCTACCGGTGGGCTTGGGGTTGGAGGGTCAGCCTGAGGTAGGAGCTCCGAGAACGCTTTGTCCCTGATTTCAACTCCGAGAGGGCGAAGAGAGGAAAATGCTGAATGGAAGGCGTGAGTGTTGGGTAGGAAACTGTGAATGAGTCTCCCTAGCTTCCTCCAGCATGGAGCTACCCTGTCACTAAATTCCAAGATCCACGGAAACGAGGCACCTCATTTAATTCAAGTCTTCCCATCGCTGCTTGCAGCTGCCACAAAAATGACTCACAGATCCAAGGGAGGGGTGTTTCGTGTCCCTCATGTTGCCTGCACTTTACGTGGAAGGGCGCTCGCCCTAGAAATGGCTGAAAGCGTAGAGCGTGGAGATTGAGGGATTGTAACACCTGCAGGACTTTCCATCTGGCCTTTAGAAACGTGGTCGTCTCACCTTCACCGGCCACATTCTACTGTTAAGCCATAATGACGTTTCAGCGCGTGAAAACGCTTGTGTGCAGTCTAGGCTCCCTACTAGGCTGTTGAAAGGGCTCCTCTGAGGGGCACTGGTGATACACATATGCCCAAGTTCAAAGGTCACTTTGGAGTCCTTAATCTTACATGTTCTCTTGGAGTGAATTCTGTGACCTACGTTCTTGAAGGTTTTTCTTTTCCCCTTGCCCCACCTTTGCTGACACCATACACCCTCAGATTGTCTTTCTCCAATTAATTTTTCTTAGTCTGTTCTCTGTTGACTCCTTGAAAGAGCCTGATCCTCAGACCTCTCCTCCTAAGCCTTATAATCTTCTGGTGCGCGCTAGGTGATCTAACCGTTGTGATGTGCGAACAGCTAAATGTACACTTAATGAGCTCCGAATCTGCATATATAAGTGCCTTTTGGACAGCTGGCTTACCTACCAACAAAATGTAACCAGGGTGAAATTCCTGTACCTTCTGAAGTCCACATAATCGATTCCTTCTCTATTCTTACCTTATTTGATAATAGTACTATCTACTCACTTATCCAATGCTGAAACTGGGAATAATCCTCTACCTCCTTGATGCTCCAGTATCCTTATCTGCTATAATTTAGATCTGGAATGTTCCTCAGGGGCCCAGGTGCTAAAGATTTGGTTCCCAGCTTGGCCATGTTGAGAACTAGTGAAACCTTTAAGAGCTGGGACATAGTGGGAGATTTTAGGTTATTGAGGGTATGCCGTCAAAGGGGATTATGGTACCTACTCTCCCTTTTTCTTTTTGACTTGATATGAGCAAGTTTACTACACTTCAGACTCTCAACATGATACCCCAATGAAGTCCTAAAAGCAGTGAGATCCACCCTATCGTGAACTGGAACCTCCAAAATTGTAAACTAAAACCTTTTCTCTTAATAAGGTACTTACCACAAGTATTACAGTGACAGCTAAAACCTGATCCCTTCTTACTTTACTGTGTGATTATATTTATTAAATGCCCTTTCCTGTCCTCTGCTGCCACCTCACTTCTGTAATTTATTCGGTAGGCCAATGTTTATTAAATACCTTAGTATGTGCCAGGTGTTGTTTGATATACTTGGGATATAGTGAGCAAAATGAGAGTTGCTGAACGGGGAGAAACAAATGATCTATGAACAAATTAAAGCACGTCAGAGGTAATAAGTGTTAATGAAGACAATGAACAGGGAAACCTATCAGAATCTAAAGTTGCTGACCAGCTCTTCACTACAGTTCCTGTGCCCCTCTTCTTCTTTTCAAAGAGGAAATTGCTCTGAGCCTTTCATCTGGAGTTCTTCATTTCCTTTCATCTACTAAGACTTTCCTTTCTTGTTATACTTTTATACTGCAGCTGCCTAAATGCAAATCCCACAATTAGATAATAAACTTTAAGGTCAGGGATCATATCTTACACATCTTTGTGGCCCTTCAGTGCCTTGGCTCAGAATAGGGGTTCGCAAATGAGTGTTAAATGAATTGGTGAGTTCCTCCCGACACCTAAATCAGACTACCATAGAGGCATGTCCAGCCCAAATCTGCATGGGAAAGCCAGTGAACCAATCAGTGTGGCTGTAGTGGAAATGATATGTGGAGGCAGGGGAGAGGGTTGTGAATGAGATTACCCATGTTGGTACCTGGCTTCCAAGCCTGGCATTCCAGGATCCTGTGCCCCATGGGTGGCAATAGTTGCTTCACAAATACTACTTTACAGTGCCAAGTACATGTGGGCAATTTAAAAGTACTCTTTGTTTCAGATGATGAGTTTCAAACCCAGAGAACTCTGGCTCAACTGCCAGGATAGGCCCTGCAGGAGAAAGTTGCAGTTACCACTTCACTTTGTGTTCTCAGGCCCTTGGGTATTGCACCCCAACAGGGAGCAGGATGTTGCCAGTTCCATTATAGTCATTGTAATTAAATCCAAGTTCTGGCAAAGGACTGTATGTAATCATGAAGTATTATTATGGTTTTTATCATTATTAGGCACCCAGCTGCCCAGCCTAGGAAACCACAGTAGTAAAACACTAAGAAGCCAAGCTCCTGTCCCAGCTGGCATGAATCAGTACCAGGTGTATTGGCAGATCCTTTCACAGCTCCACATTCATCAAGATGAGACCGTCTGTCCCCTCTTTTTGGCAAGCTACAATTTTTAAATGAATGAAAAGAGGAAATGTAAAGAAAGACCTTTGCCACCACCTCTGAATCAAATTCCTTTTTTGTTCATCTCCCTAGAACAACATCTCCTCATCTACATATTTATTACATAAATCTTCTTCAACTTTATCCTTGACCTGCTCACTTCCTAAATACAATTCTTCAGTGTCTCCTGAGGATATATGGTGCTGAATTAGTGAAGGTGAGAGTACAAAATCCAAGAAAGACAGCTCTTTCAAGAAATTTATATAGCCCAAATAATTCAGAAAGCATAGGTTTGACAAGAAGTCCTCTATTTACTGAGCACCTATTCAGTGCCATCCTTAGGATTTTTCACTTATGTTATTTCATTCCTCACCATCCTAAGGTAGGTTTTATTATCCCCATTTTCAAGGTCACAAAGACTCATAAATGACAGAACTGAGATTCTAATATAAAAACCAAAATTTAGTGAATGTGTACTCATAGTGAATTTGTCCATACTGTAACTGAATGTAAGTATCAGATTTCACCTTTTTCTGTCAGAAATTCTTTTTGTGTGAAATAGATTTTAAGCTGAGCACCGAAAGGACAATTCAGAAGTGATGCTGAAGGAATGGTGCCAGATGAGGAGGCCAAACTGGCCATAAGCCTAAAATCAATAAGGAAAGATTTCTTGTTCGAAGATGAGTCATATTATACTCTCCAAGTACATTTATTGTCTTAGCTACTCCAAGTGGGGAAATCGACCTATGTGGTCCTGGGTTGGGTGGAATGGGCCGGGGTCAGAGGCAGGTGTTTTAGGGAGGGACTATATCTTTGAATGCAGAACTCTCCAAGTGGGAACACCATAATGAAACATTCCTATTACCCCCCACGAAGGTTCCTGTTCCCCTTCACAGTAGAAATTTTAATTCAATTTAGGATTTTTGTTTGTTTCTTTGCTGCTGGGGATTAACTCAGGGCCTCATTCTTGGTAGACAAGTGCTCTACCACAGACCTGTACGTCCAGCTGTCAACTTGTATTTAGATGGTGCCAAAATTTAGATCTCTAGCTTGATCTTGCTTTCACAGTCTTGGACCACAGTCTTAGCTATGTCTGCTTCATATGTAACTTAGGTGTCGCAGAAGGACATCTCAAACCACTCAGGGCTCATGGTGCATGCTTTCGCTTAACTGCAAGGAAACTCACCTCCCATCTACCATTTCCCACTCAGACAGGTTATCTGTACTCTCTGGCTTAGTTGAGGCAATCACCATCTACCAAGACATACTCAAGAAGTATTTTAGAAGAATCTTACAAAACAAAACAAACTTTTCTTGTTTCCACTTCACAACATCAGTGATTGTAATGAACACAAACATTTCTGCTATCCTCCAGACACTTACTTGCCTGATTAAAATACACGCCCCTCTTTTCTGTGCTCTTGTTTATTCACTAACCTGCCACTCTAATTTTTTTTTTAAAACCCGCATCTGTCTGTTTCACTGCCCTGCTTTCTTGAACTGTCCAACTGCAGGCAAAATGGACCTGAACATCTTTTACAGTGTTTCACTGGTCTCCCCATCTAGACTCCTGGGCTCCCTATATGGAGAGTCCTCTAAATATTTTATCTATTTATTTATTTATTTATTTATTTTGGTATTGGGGATCAAACTCACGACCTCGCACTTACCAGGTAAGCACTTGAGCCACTGGGCTAAATCCCCAGTCCCTCTAAACATTTTTATCTTTCCCCATACTATGCCTCTTCCTCCACCACCTAAAAACTCTCCATTTCTCACAGCCCCATTTAAATAAGTTTTCCTTGGTGAAGTCTTTCCAGACCTCTACCCTAAAAATAGTCCTTCTCTCTTTAGTGCTTAACTTCCCCCAGCATGTTGCATGTACATTTATCACACTGAGCAGACAGGATGGTGAAAGAGAACAGGACAGGTGACTCAGGAGACTTCAATTCAAATGAAATATTTCTTTGGTCCCTGTGCCATCTAATGCAAGTTGCAGAATTCCTCTGAGCTCATTATTTCACTTACAGAATTGTAATTTTAAAAACAACTATGCAGTAAGTCTCCAACTTAACAAACATTCGAGTTGGGGACTTTCACAGAGACGAATGAATCTCAAATTACAAATATTTGTAAATTCAAACAAACTGGAAATAGTTCACATGTCTGCTGGACATTGTCACAGCTGTGCTACTGTGTGCTTACTGTACAGTGAGATAGTATGTATGGTACAGGATAGTCAGGGACGTGTGTGTGTGTGTGTGTGTTTGGTTTTTCTATGTTTCACTTTGTATATTTGTGTCAAAGGTATATAAGACTCACTTTGTTGAACCTATGAATGAATCCAGCTTACAAAACACTTTCCCAGAATGGAACTCATTAATAAGTTGGGCACTTACTATAAACACAAAGCTGCATATCCTGGTGGATTTTGAGCACCTGGGTGGAAAACCAACATCTGGTTGTGTTCTTACCACTCTTCCTAATGTTGTGCCTGTGCCTGCCTGCCACAGCTTGCTTATGAGAGAAGTTGCTGTCTTTTGTAGAATCATATTCTCCCAGTTATTCCCTCTTAGCCTACTTTCTATAATGTTTCTTCAAAAGCCAATCATGAACATACTCATTTCTTTTTATAATTGTTTATTGCCTTTAAAATTATGTAGTCATATTAAAAGGTCTCTGAAGAAACAAAATAAACTTTTTTGGTTTGTTTTTTGACATAGAGTTTGGCTATGTAGTTCAGGCTAGCCTTGAACTGACTGTATAGCCCAGGCTAACCTTAAACTTGCAATGATCCTCCTGCCTCAGCCTCCCAAGTGCTGGGATTACAGACATACACCACCACACAAGGCAAAATATATCTTACCCATGATTAGTTTTCAAATCCCTTACCTACTCAGAAGAAACTTTTTAGGACTATCATAGGCCCAGCCCTATTCTAGATACTTGAGCATACAAAGATGAATAAGAGACTTTATAAAACTCAATTATAGTGGGGGTAGTAAACATAAACAGGGATTCTAATCTATTTAGTTAAAAGTCACTCTGAATAGCATAAAACAATAATTTAATAGTGGTGGTCAGGGTAGGCCTTGCTGAGGAAGCAGCATTTGAACACTGATGATTAATTAGAAGGTGCTGAAACGCAAAACTCAAGTGGAAGAGGGTCCCAGGCAGAAGCAAGATCATTGATGAAGGCGTTGAGATAGGAACAGGAACTGAAAGAGGGCCCAAGTGGCATGGAGGAAGCCAGGGTTGACGGTAGGCTTGAAATCAAAGAAGCAAATGGGGGCCAGATCATGTAGGGCTTTGAAAGTTAGGATAAAGAGTTTAAATTTTATTTTAATTTAACAGGAATGTTTTGAAGGCTTTGCATCAGGAATGTTAATATGATTTTTTTTAAATTCACCCCAACTATAGATGGAAAATGCATTCTGGGGGTAGTAGGAGAGAGGTCAGAAGGCAGACCAGTTGCTGTGGTTCAGGCTGCAGGTGCCAGTAGTCTGGATAGGGTGGTAGCACTGAGCATAGCAAAGCAGAGTGGTTTCAAGGTATGTTTCCCACGTAGCACTGAATAGTCTTGCTCTGGGATTTCATGAGGTAAGCAAGGGAAAGCCATTAAAGATAAGCGATTCATTGAATACCAGTTCTGTGGTAGGCACTGGTCTGGGCTCTAAGAATACAAAACACAATGAATAAAACCTAGTCCTTGTACCTCAAAAAACTCACACTAGTGGGAAAGATTGACACATTTCTCAGTAATTTCTGTGGAATGTTTCAAGCTCAATGACAAAACTATGCCCTGATTACAATTAAAGCATCAAGAAGGAATCCCTAACCCAATGTGAACCAGGAGTCCCACTTCTTGGAAAGATGACTAGTGAACTTTCTTGGCATGTATGAGTATGTGCAGCAATACACATTCTAAGCAATGCTTTAATTTAACTCTTTATGAGTCAATAAAGCATAGTCATTGTCAGCAGCATCTTTTAGGATCTCTAACTTACTTATTTTAGGGAAGAAAGAGGATATAAAAAAATAGGATACTAAAGATACTCGACAGAGGCAAGGTACTTAGCTAAGGAGAATGGACTTTTCTTGTAGCTGCCTACTCAAATCCTACCAACAGTATGCCTTTGGTTGAGCATTGATTTCAGGTCTCTATTGTTATTAATCATAAGGTCTATGAAATTACCATATGACTCCTGAATGATCTCTCTATATAGATAGATATATAGATATTGAGATATACAGATATCTCTATATCTAATCTCTATCTATCTATCTACATGTGTGTGTATTGACTAAAATACAAAAATACGAAGTAAAAAGTCTCTCCTAACCTGCCTCCTACTCAGGTCTCACCCACCTTCATTGGTAGACATAACTAATTATATTGGTTTTTCTGTGTGTCTTTCCTGTTTCTTTTAAGTGAATACAAGCAATTCTTGTACATTATTTTCTTTCTTACAGAAGAGGTAGCATATTGTATCTCTTGATCTGTTTCTTGCCTTTCCATTTAGCAGTGAATCTTGGATATCATTCATATCATCACTGACAGAGCTTCCTCATTGTTTTAAACAGCTGCACAGCGTTACAGCGCAGGATATGCCATAGTTATTTAACCATTCTACCATTGATGGACTTTTGAGTTGTTTCCAGTCTTTGCTATTTATTACAAACAATCCTGTAATGAATAACCTGGCATGTATATAAACAAGAATATCCTTAGGATAAATTCCCAGAAGTCTTCCCCAACTTTAACGTTATCTTCCAAAGGAATGTTCTACAGCTATGTGACCAGATTTCCAAATTAGAACCTCCAATTTCCAGGGATTAAATTTCACATTCTCCATTAAGGGTAGTTCCTCATTCTTGGCCTGGAAATTATATCTTTGTATTTTTTTCAATCAGGATTTTTTTTTTGCATTTTATTTGCCTGGCTTGCAACTAACAACATTTGGCATGATGGTTTTAAAAAGAGAAAAAAGAAAAGAAATAAAAAACCCCATAGAATTGCTTGATTCTGCCTGTTAATGAATTATAGATTCTAGAAAATACCTGGATTTTCTTAATGCATCATGCAGAAGCCTTCTGGAATGAAGTCTCAGATAGAGATGATGAGTTTGGAGTTTGAGAATTTGTAAGATAAACTTTGACCCAAACAGCTCAAGGGCTGCCCTTGGCCCAACGTCAGATACTCTTTGACCTTCTATTAACATTCCTTCTCATTTCCCTCAGTAATTCTTCATTTTCTCATGCTGCTTTTGGAAAACAGTCTTACTGATTTGATGCAATAGGTAGGCTATTATAAATGTGCTTTATAGCTGGGCCATGTAGAGTTAATATTCCACCTTATTCTAGTTTCTCCAGCCCTGAGAAGACCTTTTTTGTCTGTTAGATTCCATATATATGAAAGAAGAATCCTAGGACTCTTAATGTGAGTTTTTTTAGGAAAATATGTTCAAGTATAGAAATATGAATGAGTAAGTAGCATTGAGAGCTGCTGCTTTAAAAAAATTTACATCTTAGGAAGCTACCCCAGCTACAATCCTATCATTCTTAGAAAATCAAATTATCTTTCCATATAGAACTTCTCTTTGGTTCTGTTCCATATGTGTGTGAAGAGTTCTTGTTTTCTTGTTTGTTTGTTTGTTTGTTTGTAGCATAAGAAAAACTAAAAATAAAACACGAAATTAACAAGGTGCAGCAAATAACCATTCAGAACGCTTTTACTTGTCCTCACCAAATCTACAAATTGTAGAACTGTTTACTATTGTAGATTGTTTACAGTGTATAAATTGTAGAACTCTCTAAACAGTTGAGTCCTAGCTCTAGTTGAAACTGTCTTCCATTTTCTAAAAATTGCACTGAAAGAGTCCACAGTCTCATTTTTGGCCATTTTTTTCCCTCTTATTTGCCAGCTCTAACCTTAGACACTGTATATCAAGAATTCCTTCTAAGTGGAAAAATAATACTTGAAATTATTTGTGCTCCTGGTCCCTGAATATCTCTAGACAACATCAGACTAGTGATTACACTCTCATTTTCTTCTGGGAGCTTATGATCTCCTTTACTCTTAGTTCATTGCCTTGGGGACATCAGTGATGTTCCCATCCCCCATATCCATGCCTCAGGTGAAGCATGTGATCAGGGTCTAGACCATCTTGTATTTCCTATCCCCTTGGCCACAGTAATTGATTCTAAACCTAAAATGTCATCTCTGGATTTGGGCTTAGATGCAAACAGTTCCTGGAGCAATTTTTCATCTATTTCAGGTGCACAAAATGAGAGTTTGCTTAAGAATGGAACTAGCTGGGAACGGTGGCACACGCCTGGATAATCCCAACTCTCTGAGGCAGGAGGATTGCAAGCTTGACCCCAGTCTGAGTACTTAGCAATTTAGTGAGACCCTGTCTCGAAATAAAAAAAAAAATTTTAAGGGGGCTGAGGATGTAGCTGTATCCACAGTAACACACACACATACACACACACACACACACACACACACACACACACAGAATGGTAATAATATTGAAGATTCTTAATAGAGAAATACCTAACAGAATGAATATTGAAGATGCTGAATTGAGAGATGCAAAAGGAAAAATCATTTCCTAGGTCACATTCTTTGAGCCCTGGATTAAGCTTCACCTGAACCAGATAATTTAAATTATTCAGTTTTGTAGACCAATAAGGTTACCTTTTTGATTAAGCTAATTTAAATTACAGACAATTTTAATTGATTCTATATCTTCACACTAAAATTATGTTGTTCTTATGGTTTCAAATTGACAGTCTTCCAGGTAATTCCCAGATTCCTCTATTCTTGGTAAGAACAATGTTACCATAGCAGCATTCCTGTGGACTGACCACCCAGCCAGAGTTCTCCCCTTCCCCCAATCACTCCCTGGATCTATACTTAAATCCATGGCAACCTGAGAGGAGTAAGGCCCTGTATCAAGGGGTCAATTCCAGTTCACTTTCAGCAGTGAATGAAGCTATTTGAATCCATTTCTGGTTTAAGCCTGTAGTCATCTGTACTGATCCAAAGTTCATACAGGAAGAATATTTAGAGGGTTGAAGTTTTGCTTTAGCTTGAGAAAATCATGTGACAAAATAAAGTTGCACTCATCTTATTAGGCCTTTTGTACTAAGAGGTACCTTATGAGCCAGACTGGGGAGGGGCTGGTTAATAATATTTCCTTAATGCTAAAAAGTCTAGACTTCATCCAAAATAAGCAGCATCATATAACCTACCCTTTGGATTTACTTTTAATATTTCTAATCCACACGAGAGTAAACTTTGAAATATATATGTATCAGTCAGTATTTATTAAAGAAATAGATTTAATGCAAGAGATGCAAATACATAAGAATTTACAAGATTGGCTTTCAGTGGTTGCACACGTAGTCAGGTGTGGAAGAGTGCAAAAGGGCTGCCTGTGCACTGGAGATCCGAAGGATCTAGTCAAAGGCCTGGAACTCACTGTAGTGTCCCCCTACGAGTCCATATCAGGCAGCCAAACGATCTGCGTTGGAGGGCTGAAGCCCATGTCCAAAGTGAAGATGAAGACGAGCTCATCGGAAGAAACAGAAGGGAGCCTCCCTTCTTCATTTCTCCTTTATACTATTCTGGTGACAGTCCCCCAGTGTGGGTCTTTCACACCCAGAACTATGCAGAGTCAATTAATTTGGGAGTTTCTTACTCAAGTTGACACAATCAGTTAACTATCACAATATAGTACCTATTACATCATTAAAGTAAAGGCTAAAGTATCTTCTGTATTTCTTACCTCTTTTAGACAAGGTGCTTTTCTTCTAGTTTGCTTGTTTCTTTTTTGGCAATATTGGGGATTGAACCTAAGGCCTTCACAATGAGGTACATCCCTATTCTTTTCTTTCTTTATGTATTTATTTTGAAACAGGATTTCACTAAGTCACTAAATTGCCCAGGTTTGCTTGAATTTGTGATTTTCCTGCTCTACCTCCTAGAATGCTGGGATTATAGGAATGTGTTATTATGCCTTGCTGAAGAACAAGTTTTTATAGGCAAAACATTTATGGCCTCTGTTCAAAAATTAACTTTTAGTTAGAGTGATAACTGTGTCACTGTCTTAAGGCCCTAACAGGTATGTGGCAGTCTTGAAACCGAATTATTCTCCGGAAAATGGCATTAAAAGTGTGGGCTCAGAAGACCAACTGGACCATTTTAAACTGCTGTAGGTAATCTAATTGCTATGAGATTTCTTTTGTTACCCCATGTTATGGTTTGTGTCTGGGTGGCCCCCTAAGCCTCGTGCAGTCTCAGAGGCGGCTGAGTCTAGCGTTTTGTGATTGGTCCGTTGTCTAGTGCTGGGATTGGTGGTGTGAGTACTGCACCCGCCCAGGAGCAGGGAGCCGGCATATAATATAGGGGAGGGAAGGAGGCCTGCTTTCCCCTTTTTTGCCCCTTTTGCTCTTGTCACTTGCAGCCACCATGAACAGTTGCCCCTTAGCCATGCCACCCTTCCTTGGAGCTAACTATGGACTAAAACCTCCAAAAATTGTAAGTTAAATAAACCTTTCCTTGCTTCACTTTGGGCATCAGGTGTTTTGTCTCAACAAGGTGAGAAAAATAACCAAGACACCCCATATCCATTATGCTTCCTTAATTTTTTTTTCAATTTTAAAACACAAAATGCTCAACTTGTTCTAGTGTATATTCTTTGAGTGTGTGGTATGCAAACAAAAGATAAAGTGACAGATGCCATCTATGTATTTTACAGAAACACCTACCTCTTGTTTATGCCTGTGTAAGCAGAGAGAGGGAGATGACAAGATGAAAAGAGATGACTTATACAGGTGGCACATGAGAGCAGAACAGGTCTTCCAAATGACTGAAACCATAAAAGCAGTTGTCATGAGCATGTGTACCTTTGTCACACCTGTTCTTTTGCAGAGAAATTCCTTCTTGTAAATATGACCAGATCTTCAGAATCAGATCCCAAGACTTGCTGAGCTTTTAGTTCATTTTTCCATTAGTTCAAGAAAGACTGGACATTTAAATGGATTGCATATCTTTTTGTTGTTCTTCTGAGATTTTAATGTTTCCCCTGATTGTGTTATTCAAAGTTAAAGTTTAATTTTTAGATCCTTTCACTTATTCTGCAAAAAAAAAATAATAATAATCTTATAGCATTAAATTCATTGCCAGTGTGCTTTGGTGGGGGGAACAAATTCATGTTCTGCAAAAGGGCTTGGATATACAGAATTTCAATGCTTCAAATGATGTAATTTTCTATAATATTTAGCCTGCCATTTTTAGTTTGTTATTTGGATAATAGGAGACTTCGAAGAAAAAGCTAAAGAGAGGCTGATTTGTCTGGTAGTGTTTCTATTCTTTTGTTCTTTTAGAATCTAAAATTAAACAACATCTGCAGTGTCAACAAGGACTCCATATGGCATTCAAGTTTGTACTTTTCCTAAATAATAAATTTGAGGCAATGTAATCTGAGAGGCATCCTGAGGTAATAATGAATGGAATATCTTATATTCTATGGCTTTGTAGTTTCAAAGTGTTCTTACAACTAGGACCTTATCTGATCCTCACAACGATTAAGAGGCAAAGAGATAAGGTATTTCTTATTCCCGTTGGCCAGATTAAAAAACAGAAGTCCAGAATGTCAATAAGACAGGACCATAGTCATTAACCTGGTAAGAATGTAGCATTGTAAGTAAAACTGAAGCCATCAGTTCCTGCCCAGTGCCCTCTGTACTGTATTACCGGGATCAAGTCATTGATATCCTGAGTTAAAACAGCATGCTTTCAAAATAATGGGTTCTACAAACAACTACACAGGAAAATTAAAAAACAAACAAACAAACAAACAAAAAAACTCTGTACCAGAAACTAAATGTTAAACATGCATGTTTGATTTCCACAAGTTTGGTGGGTTTCATTTGCTCAGTTAAGTTAGTAGATGATTTCTAGAGAAGTTCACCTAATTGCTTTTGTGATTTTCTGTTTTACATTCAAAAGTTTTCACCAAAATGGTTTTTCCCTTGTGAAATTCTAACTCATGAATTTTTACAAGTCATATATAGAAAATTCAAAAACTTTCCAGTACAAAATGTTGCAACTAAAAGTCTTTTCTTCACAATAATAAGAATAATTTATGTCTACCTGAGTTTCAAAACATTTTGTTTCAGTTTAAACTCCTGTAAATTTCTGTATCATAGTAATCATTCAGAATTTTTGGAGCAAAACCCCAAGTGATTTGAAGTTAGAGAATGGATTAAAAACAGCTTGAGACTAGGTATAAGGTTAGGAGGAGCCCATTTTGGGGGGTATAAATTTATAAAAAATATAAATAATAGTTTTGCCGATCCTACTTTATAGAAATCTCTAGCTATGTAATTTTGCCATTTCTCCTTTAAAATGCAATATAATTCAGTGGCTTCAATTTCTTGAAAGTTGGAAGCTTAAAGATTATAAATGCTGGCATTCTTGAAGTAAAACACTGAGCTCGTAGTATCTAAAAGGTGCAACTTTATCCAATATTGACTAACAGATATATTTCCAACAAATGGAAACAGAACCAAAAAGAGGAGACAGCAAGAATTTTAATCATGATTTGGCCCAGTATAAACTGGTTCTATAAAGATTTCACAAAAGTGCATCTTTAGGAAGCATCTTCTATCAAGTGGAAAGCTGCCAAGACTTGACATTCAACAGTGATGACAGCAGAGCAACCAGAGCTTACTTAAAACTTTAAAAAAATCTTTGCCATTAGTTATTTGGATATGTCTCAAAGAACCACAAACATAAAAGCAATATTTAAATCTGATATTGTTCAAGCATTCTTGCACTCTAATGGCCTACCTACTCTGTCCAGGATTAATAGAATACACCAAAAATTTTTGAAAAGGTCATCTAACCTATGTGTTAGTGGAATGTTCTCTCTACACACACAGAAACATTCCTGGACATGGGAACCATTGAAAGAGACAGACAGACAGACAGAGACAGACAGAGAGAGACAGAGACATGGAATACACAAATAAGTGAAGTCATTGAGAGCTGGAGAACTAAGGTAATAAAGGCTTAAAAGAGAGGAGGTTTAAAGTCATTTGAGAAGGCAGTGAAACATGGGAGGATGGGTTGTGGGTGTGGAAGATAGGGACTGTTGGTGACAAAGTCAGAGTAACCTTACGGTGGAGAGGTGATGAATGCAGAGATGGTCAGAAGCAGCAACATGCAGAAGGGAAGCAGCAGCACATAGAAGGAAAGACCTCAAAGTACCATTCTGTGATGGTGTTCTCTTCACTTCTTTAGCCATATCTCGTGTTTCATCCCTATCCCTCACCATTGCCACACCTCTGCCCTCCATCACAAGAAGAGTCTGTGTTTACAGACTTTTGTTTCACTTACTTATCCACAGAGTCATTGGTGAATTCGGGGACTGGTAATCATTATTTAGCAATGACTTCAGCATTAATCAATCAGAACTAGAGTGACAGAAATTTATTCCTGCTCACAGCCACAGACCTTTTTGTGATGCAATGAAATACTGTGTTCCCTTGGCTATTCTGCTGATTAATGGACTGAACAGAAAAGTGTTGGAAGGGTTCGTGCAACTCCCACAACAATCCAACTCTTTTCTGCCAGATTGTCTGAAAAAAAAGCAGTTGATTATGTCTAACCAAGTTAGCCAATACCTGTATTGTGTGCCTGAGTTATAAATCTCAATGGTACATCTTGTTCTCTTGAAGTTCCTTATTAGAAGAAAGTGTATGAGAAAGTTTTAGACCAGGCCTATACTATATGACAACTAGAAAACCCAAGGGCATTCCTGTGCTTGGTGTTGGAACACATTGCTGCAGTAATGATTATTATCAAAATGAGACACAGTTATCAGAGACCATGGGAGAAAGACACGGCTTTGCTAGCTGAGATGAGAAAGACCAAAGACTTAACTGCACACAAACACCCAGTCCTTGTGTGTTGTTGCCACAGGAAGAATTGGCTGGAGCCCTGGGACTTTGTCAGGAAGAATGGAACATAGTATGATTTATTCCTGAATCTTCATCCTGCTGGTCACGTCCCAGAATGGAATAATTCTTGCTATCACAAGTAAGTCAACTCTGAGTGGATCAACATGTTTAAAAAATGATTCTAAATATGTCGAAAACTCTTGGTACAGAAACTGAAGTCTCAGTGAACAAGGCAGATTTAGACTAGAACAGAGGTTGGAAATTAGAAAAATGAAGAGGCAGTATGATATAGTAGTAAGAGCCAGCCCTGTCATTAACTAGTGTGTGTTGATCATTATGCCCATGTCTTGGTGGCCTAAACTTTAGAATGAGCACTACAATGAAAGGAATATCATTTTAGAAAACACTTCGGAGAAAAACTCTTGCAGTATATGTTTATGTTCTCTCTGCTTTCCCTTTTCCATTGTGGCTGATTCTCCATGTCTTTGCCCCAGAGGAGGTTTGTGGCTGAACTTCCCTGCCTTATTTGTCAATGAAGAACAGGATTTGAGGATTACAGAATACTCAGGTTTGAAGAGAGCAGTATTTTCCCAAACTAGGAAGATCTGCAATTCCAGAAACATCAAGGACGTATTGGCAGCGCCCTTTGCTATAGTATATGCCTCCAGGAGGCTGGGATCTTTGCCAAAGTCCTTCTATTCTAGAAAATGGCAGAGGGCTGAATCCCAAAAGACCCTACATTTGGGATTCATCTATGTGGTCTAGTGATGAGAAGAGCTGCCAGTTGTTCTAGTCCTTCTGAAGACACCTGGTCCCTCCCTGAACCCTCTAAATGTCAGTGTTCAATTTCTAACAGTCCGATGGGATTAGGGTTCCAAGATTAAATGGAATTACCATACTTTAAAAATCTTAAGGTGCTATCATGGTGAGATGACCATTAGTTTATTTAATTTATATCTATTATTTATTGAAACTAAGCCCAGATGAATGTTGCTATTGGAGTTGAATGCACAAAAGGTTGTCTTCTGTCAGCATTTTCGTCCTCTTTTTTCCCCATACCAGCTCTTTCTGGACTCCATGTTTTCCCATGGGGCATGTTCTATTAAGAAAGACTGTTGACACCTCAAAATCCATCATATGTCCTTTCTTATACCCAGTGACATCTATCTGATACCATCATACCACATGACAAGAGGACCTGGTCTTTGGCCTTTAATTCTCTGAGGCCATGTCTCTTTTTGGACTTGGTGGTAAAACAAAACAAAAATTTAAATATCTATTAAGGAATTTTATTTATTGTTGTCGTTGCTGTGGTTTGATGGTGAAGGTTATGTTATAATATTAAGACTGTGCTACAACTAGAAAGGGATTCATTCAGTGCAAATGAAAGCCTAGGACAAGAAATGACAGCTGTTTTGATCTCTGAAAGCATTTATTTAACATTATCTCCTGTATCTATTTCTTTTTGGTAGAAGACATAAGTAATTGCCATGTACCTTTAAAGCCATTTTCCTGCTGTGGCTTGCTTCTCTTATTAAATATTTTAGGAGGAAAAGCAATGTGTTGTTTGTTTTGTTGTTCCTTTTTATTCCTTCTCTTCTTCCTACTCTTCCCCTCAGCCTCCCCCAAGTCTCTTTCTTCTACCTCTCCTTCTTTTTGGTAATTTAGAGAACTCATGTTCTTGATTAAGTCAAAATAACCTACAGATCACTTTGTATTTCATACCAAACTTCTCAGAACTTTGGGGGAAAAGTAGAATGGTATCTAAAAATCTTTCCTCTGATCCTTTTAAGTTCTCTTTGTTAGCCAAGGAAATCAGCATGCTGCAGGGGCAGGGCAGGGTTCGCCATCTAATTCAATCCCGAATTTGGATTACTTTCATTGTTCAATGAACTAACTAGCCTGAAATTTCTACAAAAAGTAATACAAGTAGTCTTCTCCCAATAGAAATCACTAAAAGTAATCACATGATGTATTTCTTAAAGTATCTCTTCATTCAACAAGAAACAAAAGGACGTCATGCAGAGCATTCAGAGCAATGACCTTTAAAACTGTAGTTCTAGCCAAAAAAGAAAGTGCTGAAAATGGAAACAACATGAGGCCTTACTAGCCAAAAGCTGAAGGATGAAAAAAAGCTCTATGGAAAGGTAAAGAAATGCAGACAGTAAAAAGAGGCAGGGGTCCATAGAAGATAATTATAAGCATATCAAATAATAAATCAGAGTCCAGGATGATTCTCACCAAAATTGCTTTCAAATTAAAGTTTTCTAATAAAATACAAGGTTGAAAAAACTTATTACCAAAAAAGGAAAAAAAAAAAAAGCTTTTGAGGAGTGTCTTGGTTACTTTTCTCTAGTTGCTGAGTCAAAATACCTGACACCCAAAATTAAGGAAGGAAAGGTTGATTTAGCTCACAGTTTGTGGGAGTTTCTGTCTATAACCAGCTGGCTCCAAAGCAGGGTGGTGTGGCACAGGGGCAACACTTCAAGGCAGCAGAAGACAGCAAAAGCAGCAAGAGCAAAAACCAGGAAGAACAAGTCTCTCTTTCTCCCTTATATTGTAAGCAGGCTACCACCACCCAGGGCGAGTGTAGCACTCACACCACCTTGGTGTCCTCCTCTTGCACAGGCTCTGAATGTTTATAGAGTGAGGACCCTGGCCCCCTGCTGAGTCAGTTAAACTTCTAAACTTCTCAGGTTGACACAATGTATCAACCATAACAGGGAGAAAAAGGTAAATTTTGACTAAGAGTCTTCTGAGGTAAGATCATCTCATTGAAAAAAAGTTGAAACAAAGCAAAATGACATCACAGCATTGCCACATCTGACCTGTGTGCCAGGTAACACTCTCAAAGGCAAGTATCTACCCTTGTATGGTCTACTTCCAAAGGGGACTGATGAGGCAACCCATTCAGGACCCCTCCTGTCTCTCAGGAACTATTCCTATTCCCCATTCCTTTTTTCCAGTAAATTTTTCTACTCCTAAAAAGGGGGGGGGTGGTAATGATGTCTTAGTTAACGATCTTAGTTCTATAAGTTGCTGTGTAACAAATATGTCAGGCCTTAAAGCTTAAGACATTCTTGTTCCTGCCAGGAATCTAGGTGTAGTTGAGCTAGTTCCTCCTGCTGAGCACTGAGAAATTGCAATCAAGGGATCAGCTGGGGTATTACAGTTATCCCAAGGGTCCAACTGGGGCAGGATCCATCTCCTAGCTCATGCAGGCTTTCAGTCCCCCATGGGCTGTTAGACTGAAGACCTCAGCTCCTCACTAGTTGTTGGCCAGAGGCTGTGAACCATACAGGCCTCTCCCTAGCTCCCAATGTATTGCAGTCAGCCTCTCTCCAAGCGACTGTGCAATAAAGATAGAAGTGTAATATTCTTTTGCAGCCTAATCTCAGAATTGACATCCCACCACTTTTTCAGTGTTTTACTTATTAGAATCAAGTCACTGGGACTAGCTTACACTCGAGGGGATCTTATTATGGGTGTGAATGCCGGGAGACTATTATTGAGAATCATAATCATTTTCAAGGCTGCCTATCACATCAACCTTAATTTTATAGCATAAAACAATAAAATATTGTTAAAATTTTTAAAAATTTAGAAAAATGCTCTAAAAATCTATACAGTGCATGTCTGTTGTATTTGTCACTAAAGGGTTTTGTTTACTTGCATGATTCCTATGCCAGAGAAGTCCAGACCATCCTAGTCAATAAGAAAATTATTTTAATTAATGAAAGAAATATTCATTCACATATTTGATTGGAATATCTGCTCTACAAGGGCAGGAACTTTATCTGCCATGTTGTTTGTTGTATCCTGAGTCTACCATGGCTTGACCTATATACAATAGATACCCCACAATAGTTAAATAAATGGCTTCAACTATATTTGTTGTGAATCTACTGTGATAGCATGCATCATGTACTAGTACATAACATCAGAATCCGAGCATCTGAAATACTTGCATGTATATCCAAGAGCAGAAGGAGAAGATTGTTAAGACTTGGGGCTTCCAAGAGCAGTCCCAGCCTTTATCTACTTTGTAACAATCCTATAAAAAAGGTGCTGACTCCATTTCGTTATTAATGGAAAAAGTCCTTTTCTCCTTTAACAAAATTTCTTACTCCATTGTCTGAGACAACTGTGAAGGACCATAATTTTTTATTTCATTTATTTATTTATTTATTTATTTATTTATTTATTTTTAGGTCCATAATTTTTTTAAAAAAATTTAAGCCTGAAATTTATAATATTTAAAAATTATGAAACTAAAAGACAAATACAAAGAGAAAGTATACTTATATTTTTGATCCCATCTCCAATTCTACCCCACCTCAAGAGGTAATAAGTGTAACAGTTTCTTAACCTTCTAAATACATTCAATACAAATAAAACATATATATTTCTTTTTAAAGTATCAAAATAATATTCTACAGTGTGTTCTTTTTATCTTTGATAATATGTTTGAAAACCCAAGGACATTTCCAGTTTTCCTTGACTGTGTAATATTCTAATGTGCAGATGTACCATGATTTATTTAAGACTCTTCACTTAATAGACATTTATTTCAACCTCCTCTACCCTGAGGTCCTTAGCTATTAAAAATGGTGCTGGCTGGGGATATAGCTTAGCAGGACAGGGCCTGCCTGGCAAGTGGCCAGGTCCTGAGTTTGATTTCTGGTACCTGCCCCTCCCCCCAAAATGGTGCTGTACTGGAAGCACCTATCTTTGTGTATTTGGATGAATTCATCTTATAGACAAATTCTTAGCAGTTGTATTGTTAGGCCAAAGGATATATATGTATATTGCTCATTTTAAAGCCTCTTTGTATTATAAACCAAACTTAGGGCTTAGTAGAGTGTTATAAGGCAGCACTATTTTAAGCATCAACCAGATCAAGAAATAGAGCTTTTGTTACCTGCATCAGAAGCCCTCCATGTAGTCAGTGGTGATCACAAATGTCTCACTCTTCCTGAAAGTAACTACTGATTCTGTTTGTTGTTTATTGATGATACTGGGGATTGAAGCCAGGACCGCTTACATGCTAGACAAATATTCCAACACTGAGCTACATTTCCACTGCTTTTATTTTTTATTTTTTAAACAAGGTCTGCCAAGTTTCTTAGGCTGGAATTGAACTTGTGTTCCTCCTGTTTCAGCCCCTAGAGTAGCTGGATAGCAGGTGTGGGCAACTATACCTGGCCTATACTGACGTTAGAAGTCATTTCCTTCTGTTATTTTATGGTCTTTCTAACCAATTAGCATGCCTAACCACTAGTTTGGTTGTGTTCATTAAAAAAAAAAACTTTAATGTGTCTTTTAAATCTCTTTAAACCTACAGTTTTCCCCCTCTAAACTTGTTTTCCATACAATCTATCTGCTGAAGAACTCAGTATTTGACCAACAATATGGATTATGTTGATTGTTTATTCCTGATATGGCTCAACGTGTCCCTCTGTTCCCCATATTTTCCACACACTGATAGTGAGATTTGGGAGTGGGTTTGGTCTCCTTGGGAAGACAATGAAGGGTGGAGCATCAGAGGCATCCAGATGTCCTGTTGTCTCCCTTTGTGACTTGGTAGTAGACATTGATGCTCAACACCTAGGTCTATTATTTATCATAGGCTGTAAAATATTTTAGTTCTCTTATTCTTCATTTGCTGGTTAGAATAGTTCTATAAAAAGATACTTCCCCTTATCTAATTCGGTATTTAATTAGCAGTACAATTCAGATAGGAAAGGCAAAGTAACAGCCGATTTTTCCCCCTCTACTTACCAGTTTTCAAGATAATAAATATTTCCCACCATCCTATGAAGGAAACTTTAGTTATCCTGAACTCATATATTTAACTATGTTATGGGTTTGAGCCATTGCAATCATTGTATTTATTGCAGCTGCATCTGTCCCATTTTGGCTCATGAGAGGTCTTCGATCAGCACCTGAATCCTTCTGATACAACCCAAGGTTTTTGAGAGCTTCCTTCCTATCTGACAGAACCAGATTTTCCAGCCTCACCTTGTACCCCTCATGATGCAGACCTGAAATATGCCATTTTTCCAACCAGTCATGGTTTCTTTCAGTGGGAAATGATATTTCAACACTATTTCAGGCACAAAGTACGTTCACCACTACTGTGTTGGTCATGGGTCCTAGGCCTTTGCAGTGGAAAGAGTTTACAGGAAAACATTTCCCTGAGTTCTTACATGTTGATAACAGCCTGTGTCCTTTTGTACCTGGAAGTCATTTTTTCTGCATATAAGACATTTGTCTCATATTTAATTGTGAATCTTAGTTGTTACTTCCTTCAGATATATAAATGCTGTTGTTGAAGTATCTGGTGCTAAACTAATTTTCTTCCCCGTGCAATTCACTGTATTTTAAAACTGTATGCCCAAAGGACTTATTTGTTTCCTTAAAATTCAGTAATTTTACTAGAATATGACTTAGTTCATCACTCTAAGTCAAAATTCTAGGGTACATTGTGTCTCGTTCCATCCTACATACATCTTTTATAATTTCAGGACAGTTTTGTGAATATTTTCAAAAATATTTATGCTGTTCCCTTGAACTGAGTTTCTTCTTCAGGGTTTCCTATTATTGTATGTTAAGTCTTCTTAGCCTACCATCAATATTTGTTACTTTCTCTTGAATTTTTTAAATTCTTTGTTTAATTTCACGTAGTTTTCTAAAAGATTTTATTTCCTTTTAAATTTTATATTTTAAAATATTTGTAGTTTTCACTCTTGCATTTTTTTAGCTTAATTTCTGATTTTTTAAAAAATGTGTAGTTCTTTCCTAAATTCTGTCCCCTTATTTCCAAGTGTAACTAATTAGGATTTATTTTATCTTCTCCTAATATCTTTCATTTAATTTTGAAATGCTATATCCTGACTTTGTTTGAAGATTTACCTTATTCCTTATTCTCTTTTATTAAATAGTGATTCCATGGGACCTGATCTTGATCCTTTTCTGTTGTTTGTAAGAATTAGTTTTCCTGAACTTTCGGAAGGAGGCATGGCTTAGTTAAAAGCCATGACTTGGAAGTCAAAAAAGCTAACTTTACAGAAGTCCCTGTTTTGTAGCATGAAGTATTTTAAGAGATGGTTGCTTTTAAAATTCCCTTATTCTTCTCCCCTGTGTGACATTGGCCCCGCAATGAGCTTTCCAGTGAATATCTTGGCTATTTGGGGGCTGTCTTGTTCTCTGATCTTTTAGATACCTTGTTCCTTCCTTCTCCTTTTTCCTGCTTAGGTGGTGATGGCACACAGGTCTTGTGGCTATCTCCTTCTGCTAGTGTTCTGAAATTTATGGAGACACTTTGTCACCTAGCTTTATCATAAATATTTCCAAGAAATTTTGGTGTTCATATCTAAGTACTCTTTTTGCAAAGGAATTAAGGGAATTAAAAAAAAATGCCTCCTACTCTGCTATCTTTTCAGAATTCTCTTCTCATTTTTGAATTTGATAGGTCTTACTAAACCTCTTAGAGGATTATAAGCTTCATGTAGACATTTGCTTTAAGATAATAAAGCCTGCCTATTCCTAAGTAGCAAATGGAAACTGATGAATATTCCTGGAAGAGGCTCTACATCTTATACATTCTTATTCTGAACCAAAAGTCTGTGAACAGTAATCAAAGAACCTTGTAAATAAGAGCTGGTAGGATTTAAAAGTTCTGTAGGATCTTTACAGCATCTTTATGGGCTGCTTGGAGACAATTAATGCAGCCAGAGGACAGGGGAACATACTGACTTTTGGAGACCGAATCAGGGGACAGATGCTTATGAATCTTCCCATAATCCATGGTACCTTTGAAGAAGAAACTACAGGCCTCTTTAGGCCAAATTTGGATCTAGATGTGCTGGGGGAGTTTATTTGGGCATTTCTCAAACCACAGGTCACATGTCTGTTTCTTCAGCCTTCTCCAAAAATCAAGTCAGCTGGGAAAGACAGTTGGTTTTTATTTATTCCTCTATTTCAACAGGCTTTTAATTAATAACAAGCAGCTTCTGGTAGGGTCTTTAATAATATTATCAAGGAACAAAACCCTAGTTTTTGTGTGACCTCATATTCAGTTCATGAGTGTATTATAAAAATAAATTCAAGTTCTCTAAAACTAACAGCTGATACAGTATTGTCTAATGAAGTGACATAGACCTTTTTTTTGAGTCTGCATCTCTCTATGTAGTCCAGGTTGGCCTTGAACTCACTGCATATCCCAGGCCGTCCTCAAACTCATGGTAATCCTCTTGCCTCAGCCTCCTGAGTGCTGGCTTTATAGGTGTGTACCACCACACCTGGCTTTAATAAAGACATTTAAGATAAAAAAGAAAACATTCTTTATTTGACTTATCTTTTGAGACTGGTGTAAGGATGAGTTCCAAGTCATTGACTAAATAAATATTTTAGTATTAGATTAAGCAATCTTCTTCCTTATGTTTCAGTCAACACATGTCCTTGTGAATTTGGTGTCCACTGTGAACTCACTGAAATGTGATTCCATCTACGTAGTGCCTGATCTTGTAAAGATGAGGATCCCATCTACATCTCCACGCAGCCCTGTTGTCACTGAACTCGTCACTAGAAAATTCAGGGTGAAAACTCAGTAGAGGATTCCTTTGAGGAGTTCTAGGCCAAAGGTGATTCTCTGAACTAGACTGAATGTACTTAGAGTGGATCAGTTCAGTGAAAGATTAAAGACCCCCTTGATCACCCACTGCTTTCAATTTTCTTCTCTCTCTCTTTCATAAATGGATATAATGCTCCCTTTTTTGAATATATGAAACATTAAAAATGAAATGTTAAAAAGTATCATTTTCTAAAGCTCATTAATTGTATGTACTGCTATCAGATTCATATAAATTTTATAAAATATTGGCCCACAGACTATCTAGATGGCTCCAAAGGATTATTATCCCCTAAAAACTTAAACTCATAAGTATACTACATCTTATTCCTCACTCATCTTCCACATGCTTTTCATCCACCCATCAAAAACAATCACAGAGCTAACTAAACTTTCACTTGACTTCTGCATTAAGAAATACAACCCACGGGATGGTGCAACATTTCTCATACAGTCATCACAGTAAAGACCCATCAAGTATTCACTATTTCTTATGTTCAAGCCATCAAAATAAGTCATGTCCAATACTGTAGGGTCTAGTCTTAAAGTAGTTATTATTCAGCATGAATTTTTACAGTTGGCATTTGTAAAATATGATAATGTCAACTGGTATATTTTTAAGCTTTCTACACAAAAGATACCATTAATTGCTAAAATTTATTTGACTCAAGATGCCTATTTACTCCTCATTGTGTTAGCTACACACTAACCAGGGGAGTGAAAGTTACTTTCTTTTTGCTATATTTTAAACCCCTATTATGTAAAACAAACAAACAAACAAACAAACAAATAAACAAAAGATGAGAAGCCAGCCCAAAAAAGAAAATGCAGTTTAGTGAAGAACAGAAGCAGATTAAAGGGGAAAATGGGGTTATGCAAGGAAGGACAGGATTTGTTGTTCCTTTTCAGGAGGAGAGATGAGTTATGCTATGTTTTGTTTTGCTTTGTGTGTTGTTCTGAGCATCTACATGAGTACTTATGTGTGTAGTATTTTAAAAAAGCAAAATCAGACAAGGAAATGCAATAGCAGACAAGTAGTCTTAAAGGAACATGCCAAGCAGATGTCTGTGGCAATAGGAGCTTTTGTTTCTACAATAAGGAGGATCATACAGTAAGGAAATGTCTGGAAAAGAAACATGGATTGATAATAAATGGTAGTGTAAAATACTGACCTAATTATTATTAAGAACTATGCACATTTCAACCAGGATATGGTTGGCTACTCTTTGGCAACCAGGCACATCAATAAAAACACGAAGAACCAAAAAAGATCTAGAAAGTCCACAGAAGTAACAGAAACAATGATGACTTACTGCAGTGGGTAAAGTACTGTGGAAGGACGCGTGAATAAGAATATGAATATATTTTATGAAAATGTGAACTTTATATACTATACAATCAGGGAAATTAAAGGGGATACAGAGCCCTTGAACTTTAAAAGAAGTTGTTTTAGACATCTAAAAAAAATACTACTTTACTCTTGAGTTATAAATACATCATACCAAGAGATGAACAAAATAAATGCTGTAGAGATTTTGGTAACTGCGTAGATAAAATATTCATAATGAGTTGTTAAAGGGAGTTAGAACTTTTTTGGACAGTTCCATAATTTGTAAAGCTACTATACTTTTTTTAATCTTTCCTAGTTGTTTCTTTATTTGTCTGTCAGAGTAGTCTTCTGAATGAAACATAGAAGGTCTTACACTGTAACATCCTAGCACAATGTCTGGTGGGATGTAGGCTTTTGCTCTTTGCTTGATTGTTGAATCCCTTTTATACTTCAGAGAAATATGTCCTGCTGAAAACTGATGTTGTTGACTTAATAATATCCTAACACTTAATATCGATGAGGAAGTTATTTGAGTCATGCAGATAATTGTCATTAAGAAATACATAGAATAAACTGCTATTGGCAGTAGAATATTAATGTATAGGGCACAAACCTGGGTTAAGATTCCTGAGTTGTACTGTGGCTTCTGCTACTGCTCAAGTAATGGTTCATTCCTTTTGATAAGTAAACTGACACAAATAAACAAGGCCTGACCAAGGCAGACAGCTGTCTTAATAGGACAATTTGGGGAGCCAAGGATATAGCTCAGCAGGCATAAGTGCCTGCCTGGCAAGCACAAGGTCCTGAGTTCAATTCCCAGTACAAAAAACAAAAAAGAATTTGATATTGCTGTAAACCTGTATTCTTTAAATATGTACTTATTATTTATTTAAGACAGCTTGAGAACAGGGGAGAGAGGCTAAGATCAGCCTCTTTTCTGTAGGCTTGAACAATTTAGTACAGTGGAAGGACGCGTGAATAAGAACATGAATACATTTTATGAAAATGTGAACTTTATATACTATACAGTCAGGGAAATTAAAGGGGAGACAGAGCCCTAGCAGAACATGTGACCAAGCAGAACATGACCCTTTGCAGTTAATCATACCTCCAGCCCTCCTTGAAGGCAAATGAGTAAGTATCCATTCATTCATCCCTAGTTACTTAAGCAACGCATTGGGAGCCTCAGCCTCTCACTGCTATCCCAAGTGGTT
Organism: Cuniculus paca; assembly: GCA_004365215.1. Classification (NCBI taxonomy): domain Eukaryota; kingdom Metazoa; phylum Chordata; class Mammalia; order Rodentia; family Cuniculidae; genus Cuniculus; species Cuniculus paca. The sequence continues at coordinate 42,363 of RJWT010000444.1, forward strand.
CCCGAGAGGCTTCTAGGAAGCATGTTCATCTCCATTTTATTATATTTTTGTATGAGATTGTTTTGGTATATAGTGTACAGCTTTTGTGAATATTTCACTACAGAATGATACTTGGAGTCCCATCCTTAATTCAGCTCTTCAGCTAATTCTAAAAGAAGTCTAAAAATTATTCTTCAAATTTGAGATTTTTACTTAAATTATTTGCAGTGGCCATGGATGTTCACTAAGTTGGTGCTCTATGAGGGTAGTGATTTATGTTATTTTTGTACCCATTTCAGCTAGCCCAGTGTGGGCAGACAATGCTTATGGAAATGAGGACTACATGATTGGAGGAAGGTATCACTGGGTTATTCCTTCGTTCTCCTCTTGGTTTGGTCTGTGAAGACACCTTCTGATCAGTATCTCTATTCTCCTACTCTTCATGATGAGAATGGAACACAAGCTTATGAAAGGAGGGTTTACCTTGTGTTAGTTAACTGATTATGTCAACTCAAGTAAGAAACACTGAACTAAATTGGATCAGCATAGTTTGAGTGTGGCTGAGGAGACTTACTGAAGATAGAAGACCCATACTACAGCACCTGAATGGTACAAAGGGGCAATCAAGAAGGAAGACTCACTTCTGTTTCTTCAGAGGAGCTCTAGTCTTTGCCTTCACCTTGGAAGTCATCTTTAGCCTTCCTGTTCAGGCTCTTCAGCCTCTAGTACAGACCCTTCAACCTTCCACTGCAGACCCTTTGGCCTCCTGATAGGGGATACTACAATGAGCCAGGTCTTCAATTGGATCCTTTGGATCTCCAGTGTGCAGACAGATCTTTTGTACTCTTCCACACCTGACTCTGGGTGGCCATTGTAAGCCAATCTTGTAAATTCTTATATATTTGTATATCTTACGTTAAATCTGTTTCTCAAGTAAGTACTGACTGCTACACCCCTGTAGACAGAGCTATTCATTTTGTGCTAGCCAATAGCACAGGAAGTCAATTTTTCAAGTCCAACCATTCAAATAACTGTTCTTTCTGATGACTTGATCTGCACTGGATTAGATTGCACCATGGATGTTAGCCTATTTCCGGTCATGCTTGGCCTCCAGAGTGGCTAGTCCTAGTGGAAACTACTGCTTGCAGCCTAACTTGGTGTAAAGAGTTCTCAATTCATGTTGCAACAGCATGAAACCTTGGAGAAGTCACTTTCCCTTCTCCAGTCTCACTTGCTGATTCAATATGAATCTTATATGTAAGACTGAGGAATACATAAATGCATGAAACATAGTTTCTGGTTTCTTTAAACACACATTTTATTTGAGGAGATTAAAATGTACCTCCTAAACACTACTGTCCAAGACAGGGGATGGGGACCCTGCAGTTGCTCTTTTCTTATTAACTGCATTCCAAGCAAGAGGAATTACTTCCTGCTGCAATAATAAGGGAGGAAATATAGAAGAGAGGACAGTTGAACTTGGGATTAAAGAATGATTAAATTTCATTAAGCAGAAAACTGGGGGAGGGCAGTTCAAGCAAGTGACAGGGCAGACACGGTGCGGAGTTGGAAAACATTGCTAGTTTGGTGTGGTTGGACAGGTGGTTTGTGTGAGTGGGCTATGGGAGATAAGACTAGAAAGAAACCTGATTCTTCCATGGTACACTGAAGGCACTTCAACATTTAATGTCGGCACTGAATAAATGAGATAAGGAAGATAGGTAGAAAGAACCCCAACATGGACACCAGGATCCCACATGTTACCTTGTTCCCAGTACTCTGGACTCCCTTGAACATGTCACTGGAGAGATGCATTGTCCTCAGCTGTCACCCGGGGGAAATATGATTCATTCCTACATAGTTCTGAGAGTTATCAGGACAAAATGAATAATGAGAAGAAAAAATCTCAGAAAAGAAAACTGTCGTGCCCTGACAAGATTGGACAGAATTGGATACAGATTGAAGTGAAGTAAGATACTCTTTGTAACAACAAATGTGAGCACCTTTTTTCTAGAGTTCTTATTGTGCAGTAATATAATTCCTCAGTAGGCAAGAGAAGGTGGGGGAAAAGCCAAGACTGTGATTACCTGGATCAACCAAAAATACAACAAACTCACTGGGGCTGTAGCTCAGTGTTCAAGTACTTGTCTAGCACACTCAGTGCCCTGTGTTCCAGCCCCAGTAATGTGTATTGGTTACTTTTCTTCCTTGCTGAGACAAACACCTGACACCCAAAATTAGGGAAGAAAAGGTTTATTTAGCTTACAGTTTCTGGAGATTTCAGTCCATAATCAGTTGACTCCAAGGCAGGGTGGCATGGAACTGGGGCAACATTTCAAGGCAGCAGCCAGAGCAAAAGAGCCAAAATGTAAGCCTCTTCTCTACCCTTAAATTGTACACAGGCCATCGCGCCCCCCCCACCTTCAGGGTGGGTGTAAAACTCACAAAATGTCCTTGCCCTCCTTTGCACAGGATGAGGATATTTACAAAGTAAGAACCCTGGCTCCCTGCTGAGTCTCTCAGTTAAACTTCTAACCTTCTCAAGTTGACACAATGTATTAACCATAAGATAATGCAAAAGAAAAAAGAATATAACAGTGTCATGGATGGACATATAGAGACAGACAGGTTAGAAATAGCTGTTCAGGATCAAGTGAAAGACTACTGAGGCACCTGGAGAGAATCCAAGAAAGGAAGCCTCCTGGAATCAGGAGATTGAATGGAAGATTCCAGTGAGTCCCAAGAATATAATCAGATGCAAGAGCCTCCTGGTATCCTTCCAATTCCATACTGTATCCTTGCTCTAGTGCTCCTGACCCAGGCATAGGCTGCTGATGCAGAGCAGGAAGAACTCTTTTCATTGCCAGTGACTTACCTGGAGCCAATCTACTTTGGCAGCTAGCCACTAGGGCAGGATGGGTGTGCCTTCATGACAGCTTCTTGGACAAGTCTTGCTCTTTTCAGCCAAATTTCCTGAGCTCTTAGATTTCAAAATGGATTTGACCAGAACGGCCTCATAATTCCCCCCAAAAATTTGGTTTGACAGATTCACCTCTGATGATGCAAATCAGGTCAGTTGCCTGCTGAGACATCTCATAAGCAGATCCCAGGGTGTATGGCTTCTTGTGGTATTTATGCTCTGAGGGTAAGAGGAGGGCACCAGGTGGACAGACCTATCAATGTGGCACTGCCATGGAAGCTACAGGGAGAAGCAGCAATCTTCTGAAGAGTCTTCTTTGACACTCCTGATCAGAGTCACCTCCATCTGTTACCCTGGTGACAGGGTGAGATTGTTTCCTTCAGTGCAGTAAGCTGGAATATTTGGGCCAAACCCCTGTGAGTGAAGTAGAGCCTGAAGGCCTCCCGTTTCTGTCTCAGAGTTGCTCCCAGACGTCTGCTTTCTAAGAAAGTGCTGGAGGCTCTTCTTCAGGAGGGTTCACAGGCAGTTGCAGGAAAGGGAACTAATAGGGTAGTTGTGGTTTTTAGAAAGATGCAGGGATGCATCTTCCTACACTGTAGGCACCTACTGCATTTGTTGCCGAGGCAGAGTGATCTGGGGCCAATTTCTAGTGTCTCTGAGAGATCCTGTGCTTCCTCCTCCAACCTGGGCCACATTATGGAAATGCAGGAGTCACAAGGGAGAAGTCCAGCCACAGGGGGAAGGCACATAGTACTACACGGTGGAGCAGGGCTGCCATTCATTATGCACTCGTGTGATGAGGATAACTAGCATTGTTCCATGTAAAAGAATTAGAGAAAAATGACACTCATCTGGACTGTTTGAAAAATTTGAGTGAGAAAGCAACAGTTACTCCAAAGAAATTCTTCTGGTCTAGAAAACAATATCAAAACACTCTCCTTGAAATCTGAAGATAAAACATTTTTGTCATTTCCTTGGCAGCCTGTCACTAACAATATTATTTCAGAAGGATTGGCAGGTTTTCATGACGTGTTTCTGCTACCACAAGGTGAATGAGTTTTTGAGAACTGTTTGTGGGAGTCGAGTCTGTCAATGTTCAACTACTGTAAAATAAAGCTAGAGGTTAGGCCTGAATTCTTACTCCGTATTGACAAGCACAGAACAACATTGAATCTTTAGCAAGGCTAGCATTTCACAGCAAAGCAGCCATGAGCAGGATCAGCACTGATTAATAATAGTCTGGCATGTAGCAAGGAGGTGGAGTTGTTTGGAAACTCAGAAAAGCCCTGTCAAGACAGGCAAGAGTCTGAGCCTGGAGGTTAGAGTTTTGTATGCTGATGCATCCAAGAAGATCAAGGTCACATTAGGTCTCTGAATAATGGGGACAAGGATGCTCTCACATGACTTCCAAGGACATAAATTAAGTAGTTAGGAATGTGTGGATATGTCCCACAGTGGTATAATGCTACACGTTTCAGTATATGATTTGTTTTTTTGTAATCATATATTCACAGTAGACATTTATGTACTATAATGTCATTATTTTCTTCCAATGTGGACTAGGATAAAAGTTTTTGGAAACTTTTTTTTTTAAATCATCATTGGTATCTTATAGAATTGGGGGATATAAAGTAGATACCCTTAGCTTTGTGAGATATGTTCCAAGATCCACCGTGGATGCCTGAAACTGAAGATAGCACCAAATCCTATTACAGCATCACACAGTACTCCAATAGTCAATCTGATAACTGACACAGCAGCTCAGAGACTAATGGGAAGGTAGCATGTACAATGTGGATACACTATACATAGGGATGATTCATGTCCTGGAAGAGATGGAGTACACAGTGCTATATTTTATCATGCTCCTCAGAATAATGCAGAATTTAAAATTCATGAATTGCTCATTTCAGGAATTTTCCATTTAATATTTTCAGATTTCAGTTGACCATAGGTAACTAAAAGCATGGAAAGCAAAACATTAGATAAAAGAGGACTACTATATACATAAGACATTTCTATTTTGTAAGCAAGGAAACTTGGGAGAATCAATTGGATGTATAAGATTTTAATCCTCTGATATGTGTCAATATCATTTTACTGAAGTGCAGTTCAAAAGCAACAGGATAGAAACTGGAAGACTGGGCAAGATCGTACCTGGACTTCCTTTGCATATGACTGTTGGATTGGAAAGGAGTTTCTCTTTTAAGTTTTCCCCTTCCAAATAACCCCAGCCTACTCTGTTCACTCCTCACTGTATACCTGCAATACTTTATGGACTTCCTTTCTCTTGGCTTTGTCTAACATATGCTGCTTAGTGATTGTCCTTTTTTTCTGATAAATCAGAAGCTCCCCAGGCCTGGGTCCTGCTGCCTGTAAGCCAGTATTTCCTAAAGGCAGAGAAGGTTTCCCAGCACTCATGGGGCAGAGGCTCCTGTCTTCCCCAACCCCAGTCTCTTGGAGAAGGGGCAGCTGACTGAACTCAGGTGACCATCCAGCCACCTGAGGGCAAATCAGCTTGCTCTTCAAAGTAAGGAATTTTATCATGGTCAGATCAGATTCACAGAGCAGAGTCCACTGGGAACTTTCCAGCGGCTCATGGATCTCTTTCTTCTCTTTGCTCTCTCACATACTCTTCTTGTCCCTTCTCTTTCTCATGCTTATTTTCTGTAACCTAGTCTGGAAGGCTCAAACATGGAAGAAAATCTTCCACATCTGCCTTGTACATTTTTTCACAGGTTAAAATAAAACAAAACCAAACAGTAAAATATATTGCACAGTCCTGGCATTGCCCTGGGAGTGTCTGCAGTGGGTGGTGTCATTGCTAACTGATGGAGCTGAGTGGTGGGAATATGGTGGTGACTGAATGCCTACTAGGGAGTTTCAGAGTCCTTTCTCTGAGCTTCCTCATATCATATAGGCCTACATTATTTGGATCTGTTTGGGGTAACTTCTTGGCCTGGAGTTGTCCCCCAATTGCTTTTTTAAAAAAATGAATTGGCTGTATTTAGCAGAATAGTGTTTTTAATAGCTTGAAAAACGATATCCAGATGCTCAACACAAAGGAGGAGGCCCCTTCTCTCTAACTCAGAGCCTGCCACAGTGATCCTTAGCCTGGTCCCTCCCATCTGGACAACTGCCCTGAGTCCTCTGGGGAGCTCCAACTGGCCCCAGCTCCAAGGAAGGCAGGCAAACCATCTGGAATGCATCGTCCAGCTTGGCTCCATGCTGCCCAGGCACCCTGACAGCTTTTTGGGTCCTTGTGAGGCTTGGATTTCATCCATCAGCCTTCTCCAGAGACCTCCAGACTTCTCTTTGACTCCTTCCAGAATTTGGATTCCACAGAGGCACAATTAGACCTGCTAGTCACGTCCAAGTTTGGCTTTCTCAGGAAAAGGACCAAGGTATACTCTGAGAGACACTTTCCAGCAGCTTTTGGTCCAGGAACAGATAAAGAAGTGGAGCATTTTCAGCAAGAACCCTCTCCCCATCTTCCTTTATTCCCACTGAAGTATCCCAGCCATCCACACCAGCCCTGTTGACTGATATTTATTTGGGAAGGAAATTTATCCCGTATCCAGTGCTTTGGGGAGTCTTTTAGAAATGGCAACCTGGCTTTCCAATTATCTCCGCACCATGCAGGGTTTCCTTGGGAGAAATAAGGAGATAAGATCTATGAAGAAGGGAAAGGATTGGGAAGAGGTTTGGAATTATCCTCAAATCAAATGTGTAGAAAAGGATTGAGTGTTTAAATGTTTCTTCTTTAAAACCATAACCCTCTCCAAGTTATCGTGGATTTATTGTAATTATTTCTCTAGGGTGACAAACATTTTGTTAGTACGCAAAAAGTACAGATTGGTCCCTTACAAAGTCTAAAATTCTTCCTTCTACCTTGTTTCTACTCCTAATTGTTTTCATTTCCCCCAAATTCCTGACTAGGGGAGCAGATTCCAAGCTAACTGGATCTAAATTAAAGAGTCTACTGTGTCTCCTGTCAAGCTCGTTCTCTCAAATGGCTAGAGTGAAAAAAATGCATTTACCTAGTGCCATCATCTCAAAGTTTTTTCAGGGGGTGGGACATTTCATGTCTCTGCACAAATCCTTCACCTGGCAATTGCATCAAGCATTCCTCTCTGTGTCTTCAGCCCACTATCAGCTGTGGCTCACAACTCTGATGCTGACCAGCTGGAACTAGCAGATTATAGTCTAGGACCAATATATAATGCTGCTAGGTGCATGTGTGCCTCAGCAGACAAGAGTGGAGCAGGCCACCCTTCTGCATACTACCCTGCTCTCTCAACCCCAAGCTATCACCACATGATATATAAGCATAGCAAGACTTGGAGCAAAGAGGGTGTCATGTTGTCCACTGCAGAAAAAGCGAGCAGGGAGACTACACTGACCACTGTATGTAAGAATCTCTTACTGGCTGCCCTCCCTCCCCACCAGGTTATAGCCCCTCGTGTCACTCAAACCACTCCAACCTTCTCCAGGATCCTCTCTTTCATTTTCTCCATCACCTCCATTATCTACCAATTCTTATTCAGAACCATTTAGCAACTCTGTCTTCTTCCAGACCATCACTTTCTATATCAAAGGAGGCCTGCAGGGCATGGCTGTCATGAGTCCTAGCTTCCTAAAAGGGAAGCACTTTCCCTCAGTAGGATCTCTCTGGGCTAGATCTCCCATGCAAAATGCAGCAATGTGGCAAGGGTGAGATGGAGCTGGGAAACTGGTCAACACAAAAGCCTGGAGGTTCCAGGGACAGGCAGACAGGCATCTTAAGAGCAATACTAGCTTTGATTTCATACCTGGTTGAGCCTGAGGTTCCCAATTTGTTGGGGAGAGCATAACCCCAAGGAATTCAAGAGGCAGTCACAGCTCAGGAGCCCTAGGTCACTAGGAGGTGGACTGTGGATTGCAGGGCATGGCCATCCCCTTTGAGTATAGGTCAACACTCCATCCCAGGAATGAGGACACCCCTCAGCGCACACACACACATCATGAATGGATCATGCATTGTAAAGTCTCAGTATCAGAAGAGGCAGGACAAGGACGTGAAAGACACTAATGTCAAAGTGTTTGGTGAACATGGAAGATGTACAAAGGGTAACAGCTCAGGGCCAGTGTGCATAACCAGTGTCACTGCTGAGGCCTCAGGTCTCTGGCTCTTTTACCAATGAGGATACTGGGGGAGTCAAATAGATACAAGGCCCTTGGGAGTGGGCACCTGGCTGTGGGAATATGATCTGATGGTGGGTGTGTGGGCTGGGCTGGGCTATTTCTGTCCTGAGCGGGCAGGGCCAGTTCTGTTGGACTAGGGAAGGCAGAAGAAACAACATGGACACTGGTACTCATCAGTCATAAAGAAAAAGATGTTTATTATTAGAATAGCACCTCCCTGGCATCCTGGCCACATGCCAGCCTGACATGGTGGGGAAAGCACTGGTAAAGGAGTCTGGGAATGTCTGGTCTATTCTGGCTCTAACCAGTAACCAACTATGAACCTTGGATATGTATTTCCATGAACTCTTAGGCTTTGGTTTCCTCATTTGTGAAATCAGGAAGTTGGGCTCAAGCGATGGTTTTCAAAATATGTTCCTGAGATTGGCAGCATCAGTGTCACCTGACAATTGAAATGTCCTCTCATTATTTCTCACTATGAGAAAGGCAGATTTTCAGGCCAGACCCAGACCTATTGAATCAGAAACCCTGGGAGTAGAACCCAGAAATCTGTGCTTTAACAAGCCTGCAGGTGATTCCAATGCATGGCAAGGTCTGAGAAGAAATGGGCTAAATAATTTCCAGGTCTTTGTTAGGAGAGATGAAATCAATCTTCCTATTTCTCTGTCTCTCTGTCTGTTTCTCTCCCTGCTCTGTTTGTCTGTCTGCCCCTACCCCCCAGCAACCCTCCCACAAGCCATATGTAACTTGGCGGGTAAAACCACCAGCCTTCTATTCTGGTAGTTAAAAGTCTCCCCTTCCCCCAGCAGGTCTCAGCTCTATCCTCTTTCTCCTCAGCCTGTCCCTAATCCCAGAGCCTGCCTCTCTGCAAGAGATGCATTAGTGTTCTAGTCACCAGGTGGCAAATTGTACCATAAATTCTTGTCTCCTCTGCCTCCTGCCCAATTAGCCAGAGGTAAGATAGGAAGATTTACTCTTTCCCACAAGCAAGGTCATAACCTGAAGTCGTCATGGAAGCCAGCTTCTATCCCGGCTCTCCGTTGGCTGCTGCAGCGGATTGGCTCATAGGCAGATGGCTCTGCCTGGTAGCAGGGATTTCATAGGCAAGGCGACACAGGGAGGATAACCCAAAGGAAGAATAGCTGTGCTAAGCCCGTTGCCTTCTGGTTAAAAAAAAAATTATAGATCTATTTATAACTTGTCTTGCTCCACAAAGGATTTGAAGCGGCTGCCTTCCTTGTTGGAAAATCCTTGATGCCAATACTTGGCATCTTCTACCATGGAGTTCCTGGCCCAGATGAAGGGGCCAAGTCTTTCTTGTTCACTCAGATTCTGTGGAGGACATAATGGGCACTCCAGGCAGCCTGTTCTAGAATATTCTTCCTGCTTGTCTCCACAGAAAAATGCAGTCACCATGATCCTGTTTTTGTTTTTAAATGGTGTAACATTGCTTTACATTTTTCCTTACAGGTCACATAGACAAAATTCACTAGGAAAATGCCCAAAAGCTCAATCTGAGCACTGGTTGTCAAAGATTTTATATAAAAAGAATTCTTTGATTTTCTATGGTGATCTATTACTCCTAGGAAAATGTCCACTGATCAATTACCAGTTGGATAAATACTTAGGAGCTGATTTGAATTGTAGGTGCCTTTAAATCAGTTAATACATGTTACATACTTAGAAGAAAACTAGAACCACAATAAATGCCAATAATTTAAGAACTGCCTCAATCTCTCTCTCTCTCTCTCTTTCTCTCTCTGAATAAACACATCCAAGTCCCTATTATAACCTCCCCCAAGGAGGCTAATGGTAAAGGTTTAGTATTTTCCTGTTGTCCTTGGGCCAGTAGGTTAGCAGAGACAGTCACAAACTATACTTTGACATGGGCTGACCATCCTTCCCCATACAAGGTGTCATGCTCTGGCTTTCAGAGACTGTGGACACTGGACTTCAGACATGGCTGACCCCTGGCACCAGCTGTCCTAGTTTGGACCCTATTGTGCCCAGCACAGTCACATCAGTGTCACTGATCTGCATGTAGGCACTTGTCCCTGACCTTAATGTTTATCCCTAACACTCTATTTAAAAATTTTTGTAAGAAAGAACCAAGAGAAAGACTAGACAGCATAATTCTGGAGAAGAGACTTACCAGATATCAAGACTTGTCATTAATCTATGGAAATTAGAATTGTACTATTGGTGCAGGGATATCTTACACCAATGGACTAGAGAAGAGAACCCAGAAACACACCACATCTATATATATACAAGACAGAGAGAGCATAAAAATGGCCAAAGGGGATGATAGCCCATTCAATAAGTGGAACTGGAAAGTTGGTATAAAAAGATAAAATGGATCTCTACCATATACCAATCTAAAAAAAAAAAAAAAAGGAACCTTAAAAGTAAATGTGCAATTTTAAATATCTTTTAAAAGAAGCTACAGAATTCAGGATAGGAAATAATGTCTCAGATAAGTAACAAAGAATACTGGAAAGGAAATGATTCATATACTTCACATTAAAAATTTAAACATAGTCATCAGAATTCATTATAAAATCAGTCTGGGAGAAATATTTGCAACATATGTAACTGGCTAAGGGTTAGTTTTCAGAAAATATGAATCAATAATAAAAAATGAAACACACAAATGAGAAGTGGACCAAAAATTCATACACAAGCATTCACAGAAGAGGAGACTCAAATAGCCAATGAATAAGTAAAAAAGTGCTTAACCAGTCAATAATAAGCAAATGGAAAATCAAATCTCCAATGAGATACTTGTTTTTTCATACCTGTCAGTCAGGAATTTAAGTCTGAAGATAACAAATATACTGGAAAAAATGTGGGGCAATGCTTGTACCCTCTTGGTGTGAGTACAAAATAACTTGGCATTTCCTTGTAGGGAGAAAAGGGGACAGGATCTACCACCCAGAAGTTCTGCTACCAGGTGTATGCACCAGAGATTCTCTCTATGTATATGAATATGTATGTCTATCTGTATCTAAAAAACAAAATCTAAACTAGGACATATATAAAAGAATGCTTTGTGCCTTCTATTCAGAATAACCAACCCCAGACTGGGCATGGTAGCACATGTCTGTAATTCCAGAACTCAGGAAACTGAAGCAGGAGTATTGCTGTGAGTTCAAGGCCCGCCTGGGCTACACAAATGAGTTCAAAGTCAGCCTGAACTACATTGCGAGACTGTCTCAAAACAAAACAAAACAAAGCAAAAACAAAAACAGAATAACCAACCCAAATATCCATCACCACAAAATAATTACATAAATTTTGATATGTTCATTCAATGAAACACTATACAGAAGTAAGAACTACAAAGAAGTAATAACTGCAAAGGAGTAATAACTGTACACATCATTATGGGTAAATCTCACAAATATGGAGTGAACTAAGTAAGACAAAAGAAAAATACTCTGTTGTTTCATCTATATAAAGATAAACACCTGAAAAATTAAAATGCTATTGTTTAGGGGCATGAGGTGATAATAAGAAAAACACTAGGCTTGGGAAATCCTCAAGGACTGGTGCAGTATCCTCAGGCTAGCAAGCAGTCAGGGAGCTTTACCATCCCAAGACCTACAGGAGCCTAGGGAGGGTATAGCTGCTTGGAGGGTGGCCTGCCTGGAGTCGGGTGGCTCCATAGGGAGGGAGCAGAGGAGCAAATCCCCTGACCTCATTTTCCCTGTTCTCTGCTCTGGCTTCACTTTGGCAAAACCCCTTAGGGAATCAAGAATCAAGGGACCCCCAGTGCTGTTGGAATGGGTGAGCCTTAGGGGTACAGGGCAGGATAGAAAAGTTTGGAGAATGGATCTGGAGGGGAAAATGGAGATTACACAGCAAAATATATGTGGGGACATTATAAAAGGCAAAAGGATCACTAGCACACATCTCAGCAGCATCACCTCTAGGAACAAGAAGGGTGGGAGTTGAAATCAGAGACACACATGGGAGCTTCAGTAGTGATAATATTCTGTCCCTTGGGGCCAGGGATATTGCTCAGCGGCACAAGCACCTGCCTGGCAAGCTTGAGGTTGTGAGTTCAATCCCCGGTGCATATATATATATATATATATATATATATATATATATTCCATGCCTTAACCTGGGTTGTGGAGTCACAAGCACTTATTTTATGTTTTCAAATATGTATGCATAAATTTATATACGTATGCAGATACCCATTTCATAGAAAAATTTTGGAAAGTTGATAATGTATTAGGTAGATGAAATAAAAATAAAATGAGAAGATGAGCACCCATGGGTTCTGGAGACAAAGGCGGACTGGAATCTACACTTTAGCACTAACTAGCTCAGATTAAGCATTAACTTCTTTGATGAACCCTGCAGGGGTTTGGGAACCATTGTCCCAAATGTCAAGTACTGCTGTATGGACAGGCTTTTTCAGGCTTGGCCCTCATCTGGAAATCAAGATAATACTATCCTTCTAGTGGGCTGGGGGTGTAGCTTAGTGGCACAGAGCCTGCCTGGCAAGTGCGAGGCCTCTAGTTTGATTCCTGATACAAAACAAAACAAAAAACCGCCCCCTCCCCACCCGAAAAACCCCCAAAAACCTACCCTTCCCATGTGGTTGTTAGGATTCACAAAAGTCATGCATAGGGTATAAACTCATAGGCTCCACTAAGAAAGCTTTTCTTGTTCTCCAGCCTTCCTCTCCAAGTCTGTGTTCTGTTACTGACTCTTGTATGAGTTCCTGTGTCCCGACCACCCTGGTGTCCTTGACTTCTGGCCTTCCCTTCCTTGGTCCTGCACCCAGATATGCCCCCCTGCCCTGTGTCTTTTCCCGGCCTGGTCCTTCCCCTTGGCAGTCTCCCTGGCTGAAACTACGCCCCTCTAGGAAGCTCAGCACAGTGTCTCCATAGCTCCTTACAAACCAGATGCTAACAAAAATGGAAATTACAGTATCAGCACAGCAGCTCTCAACAAACGCACTTGGGGACACAACCTCCCCACCCCCATCACGGAAGATATGTTCCAAGACCCCAGGGGATGCCTGAAACCGCAGACAGTACCAAACTTTCTGTACATTGTTTTTTCCTATACATGCATACCGATGATAAAGTTTAATTTATAAAGTAAGCCTAGTAAGAGAGTAATAGCAATAATAACAAAATAGAACCATAATAATATACTACAATCAAAATTATTTAAAAGCATATGGATTGTTTATTTCTGGAATTTTCCATTTAATATTTTCAGATCACAGTTGGCTGCTAGTAAATAAAGCAGTAGGAAGCTAAACCACAGATGGGGGACTGCTGTATTGTTCAGCTCATTGAAAAGTTGTTTCGAGCAGGATAATCATCGCAGGCAATATAACAAGACCCCTGCCTCAGAAAAATAGAATAGAACGAAATCTTATTCAAACTTAAAACACACAGGTGTGGATTTCTTTGCCAGTCTTTGCAACCTAGGATTCTTTATGTACGTTTGAGTTCCTTGCTGTCTTTCTTGTATCATTGCAGTTTTGGTAAGGTGGAGCAAGAACACAGTCACTTGAAAAGTGCAAGGTCACAGAATGTGCAGCAGACCCAGGACTAGTGTCTTTACGTTTCTCAGCATGGTGCCAAGCGGCATAGCGTCCTATAAATTTAGTTGAATTGCAGAGCTGCCTGGCTGGGTTCCGGAGGAGGGTCGGGATGGGAACAAAGAGGATGCAGTGGTGAGACGCGGCGAGCCAAAGAAAACTTGACCCAAGCTGTAACACTGCCTCTGGTGGTCATCCCTAGATCAAGAGTGAGGCAGGGTTTCATGAACAAAAGCTTCAACCAGTGTGTGACTCATTCTGTGACTCAATCCTTTTCTGGTGTGTGGGGTGGGGAGCTGGGGCGCAGGGATCACAGACTGAGAGGGACAGGCTTTGGCCTCCCCGCTAACCCAGCTTCCCTGGCTTCTCCTTTGTCCAGTCAGTGCTCAGAGGTCAGAATCTAGTCCACAGTTATTTAAAAGTTTTGACTTGGCCCTGAAATGCTGGCATGCTCTAGTGGAATTAGATTTTCTAAGTGCAATTTCCTAGGGCTGTTGAGGCTTTGTTAAGAGGTTTGGTACATTCCAAGGAGACAGTCAGTAGACATACATGCATGTGTGTGTGTGTGTGTGTGTGTGTGTGAATATACATGTGTGTACGTGGTGTGATCTTTTTCCCACCTAGACTAGGCAAGCACAGATTGTACAGAGAAAGTAAGGAAAAGTGCTTTCAGGCAAATGTTGGCCCCCAGAGTTTCGTGGTGTATACATGTTGCTGCAGACTTCATTGTCTACTATAAATATTGTCTTATTTCTTCCACAGAGATCAGGATCTCCCAGGGAGCAAGTGAAACTATGCAAGTCCATCCTACTTGTCTGGCTGGATTTGCCCAGGGACAACACATGGAAGCCCCACTGTTTTCCTGTCTTCCTGCCTATCCACAGATCCTGATTTAGGAAAGCTACTGCCCAACAGGAAAAAAGAGGGCCATGCTGGACGTACTCCTGATTACTACTCCATGTGTGCCAATCATCTATTTCCTGGTAGAATACTACCAGGTTCTTGAGAGATTTGGACTGGACAGAAGTCATTTGTTTCTAACAGAGACAATTAAAACATGGCTCAGAAGCTCATAAGGTCCTCTAGAGCAACTTCCTGATTCTAAAGAGGTTCAAACTATATCCCAAGATCACACAGCTCATTTGATGGTCAGCTTCATGAAGTATTTTTTTTGGAGGATTGAAACATCCTAAAAGTTTACATGAATTTTTACACTAAATAAAGAGCAAATTAACAACTAGCTCTCTGTTGACTAGTTTTGAAACTTTGTTCAAGATATTTAATCCCTTTTTCCTTCTCCATAAAATAGTGTAAATGATCATTGTGTATCAGGAGGAATATGCTAAAGGGTGTGAGGCATTTACCTTAAGAGCTCACTCAGACACAATATATAAGGGATGATCTAAATATACAGTGAAGGTTTACATTTAAAAGATTTGTCTTTCCCAAAGAGCTTAAAACATCATACCACAGGGATACATGCATACCAATGTTTGTAGCAGCACAGTTCATAATAGCTAAACCCTGGAGGCAGCCTGTATAACCCTCAACTGATGCTTGGATAAAGAAAATGTGGTATCTGTATATAGTGGAATACTACTCAGCTATAAAGAAGGACAAATTTGAGACAGTTTTAGCAAAATGTATGCACCTGGAAAATGTTATGTTGAGTGAAATAAATCAGACACACAAGCTTGAATACCATATGGTATCTCTCATTTGAGTAAGGCAAAGCACAAACGAACAAGAAACAAAGAAAGGATAGGAGATAAGGAAATGAATTGGGTCCAGGGGACCAAAGGTGAGGGACAAGGGGGAAAGGATGAGGAAACAGAGTGAAGATAATGCCAGATATGTACAGGATCTTAAAATCCTCTCTGAATGTGGACATTATTTGCCATAAATATGAACTAAGATGAATAAAGTCAACAAGAATGACTAGGGGGAATAGGTCCCTGATGGTGGGAGAAAGGAAGACTGCAGTGATTGGAAGAGCCTTCTTGGATACACCCTGGGAACACGGGTTAACAAGGGGGCCCACGAATCCCAGGAGGGAGACAAGCGGGCATTCAGCTTCAGACCACTGCAGCAGGCTTGTTGCATCTGAAGGGTGTGGAGCTGCCTGGCTGCGAAGTCTGGAGTGGCACCTCCCTCCTCTCAGTGCTGTGAGCCGAGGGCCGCCTCACCTGAGCTCCTGCATCAGCGTGAACAGGGCCTTGACTGCCCTGCCTAGGCCATCAGTGGGTCCACTTGAAAACCTGGTCTGGGTCCACTGTGTTTCCTGACATCACCCCCGTGCCAGAGGTGCTGGCAATGGAAAGTCTTGATGCCTGTCATGGATTTTACAGTGTACATCAAAAACAGAAGCATGCATCATGCACACTTCAGTCTGGAGGTTTTGTAGCATGAAGGTTTCATGATCTTGTCTTTCTCCTGCCAGCTCTGCTGAAATGAAGAGAACAGAATGTCAGTGGGGCAGACAGAACATGTGCAAAGCTGGGCTAAGGTGCACTGAACACACATCATGTGCGGGCCTCTGAAACTCAACAGAAGCCCAGCAGAAGCTGGTTCCAGAAGCTTCCCTAGCAGAAAGGTAAGTTTCTCCATGCTGGGGCTCGCTTCCTCACCAGGAAGACCCTCCAGGCACTTGGCTCCTCGTGAGTCTGCTGGTCATTATGCTCCATGGTGCCCATGCTGGCTCCACTGGGCAGCAGCCCAGCCACAGCACCGAGACCCTAGAAACCAGGATTGAAGTGCAAGGCACTGTGGCTGCAGGAGCCCTCACCCAAGTCCTCGGCACAGACCAGGGCTCCAAGGCATGGATCCGAAGCAGGTGCAACACCCTGACAGGGACAGGGAACTTGCCAGACACTGATGCCAGTGATTTGAGAAAGTTAGCAGTCAGGCAACAGGGAAATGCAAAACAGCTACTATCCAATTCAGCTATTTGAGGTGCTTAGGAGAGGCAGAGACTATTGGAAAGCAAAGCAGTACAGTTGAAAATGGTGGGTCTCAGAGCGTGGCTCCTGGCCCTTTTTAAGTAATAGGAGAGGAGGAAACGGATTGTGGCTTGGCTGGACACTCACTGCCCAAACAGTGCTTACTACTCTTGTCACTTGCCCTGGATAAGGTTCTTTTTCTAAATAATTGCCCCGTTATGAAAGGAGGGGGGCTGCTTCTGTATCTCCTTCTGTTAATTACAGCTCTTACCAGGTTTCCAAAACGCAGCTCAACACTCCACCTAATGGAGTATGTGAGGCGAGCTCTGTGAGTAGCCGCCGCGATTCCCCATCGAGGCCCTTCCCTCGACTCGGGGACAATGGAATGTCTTGCCTGGAATCAGGAGCGCAATTAAAAATGGAGTAGGTGAAGGGAGAGGACTGAGAACCGTGAGCCAACACTGGGTCCGAATGGATGAATCTGGGGAAATGATGCCAGGACAATGGTGTCTCAAGCTGGCAGGCAGGAAAGCAGCCATGCCAGGGACCTGGAACTCTGCCCGGGCTTTCTGAGCCAGAAGCAAGAATGGACTGCATTTGTGGGCTTCCCCACATGGCCCAGGGGTGGCACTTTTGGGTGCCTCAGTTCTCCTGTCTGGGCTGCTACAGGCTTCTCCCAGGTGAGGACTTGCTCTGGCCTCCCCTTAGTTCAAGAAAGTAAAAACTGGAGTTTGGGGGCCAATTGTCAATCCTGAATGTCCCCTTCACCATTGACCTCCAAAGACCTATGAGGTCTCTCCTGAAAACAGGATTGCCCTTCCTATAGGCCCGCCCTTCTGTGCCACAGTTCCTGTGGCGTTTCATTTACCTGCCCCACCCTAGACTTTCACTTCTCATTTATTTGGCCATTTTCTTAGGCTGAAAGTTATATTTTTAATAGTTTTTTTGTTTGTTTGTTTTTGTTTTGGTACCAGGGATCGAACTCACAACCTCATGCTTACCAGGCAGGGACTTGAGCCACTGAGCTAAAACCCTGGCTCCTACATTTTTGATAGTTATACAATGTGTAGTTATACAGTATGTCTCATCACTTCAATTAAGCAGTAAGCTATTTTGAGTTTAAGTATGAGTACTTTCTGTGATCTTTCACTAAGTACTTTATGTAGCTTATCTAATTTAATTTGCATAGTGACCCTGTGACATACATATCATGATGCATTATCTTACTTTTGTTAAGGGGAATAAGAACAGAAATGTCCATACACTTACTCAAGGTTCTGGGTCCTCATAGGAGTTAAACTCCTTGTATAACTTCTTTATGCCTTGGTCTCATCTATAAAATGGGATAATAACAGTACCTCATGAGTGCCATGAGAATGAACTAAGCAAATTTGTATAAAATGTGTGAATGACCCATAAGTGTTTGTCAACAAATGAACATCTCAATGGCAGACCTGGATGTATCCAAGCCATTTGATTCTAGAGCACAAGTTCCTAACTATTCACCATGACTTCTCTCCTTGTCGATTTGGTCCTGATCTGTTTCTTCTGAAAGCTTTGGCAAATAATTTGCTTTCTATTTTACAGATGGGAGGTTTGAGCTATAGAGGGCATGATCTAGCCAGGGCCATTTACTCGTTTCTTTTTCTGAGAATTCCATGGTGACATTTCTTATGGGCCAGACACTCCTCAGAGCACTTTCCATATACTAACTGACATAGTTTACATATTGTCTTAGGAAAAGCCACTGTCATTCTTCCCATTTTACAGATCAGGAAGCTGGAACATGGGCTGACCTAACTCTGCTGTTACATCTGTCCCCTACCTGAGTCCTTCCTCAGGCCTGGGGCCAATCAGGTCTGCCCATAAGACCCAGAAAAGGAGCTCAGGTTGGGTAATTGGGACACTGAGCACCAAGGTACTTTTACTGAGGGACTGCCCTTGTCCTACCTATTCTGCCTTGGTCTGTGGCCAATGTCGCTATTGGACCCCAAATTTTAATACCTGCTGTGGTGGATTAAATAACGGTCAACTTGTAATACCCAGCTGAACCGTGTCGGCGTGGTGCTGGATGTGGAAGGCCCACCTGAGGACTGTTGCCAACAACGTAAAAGGAGAACCACAGGGGAAGATGGTGTGCTCTTGATCCTCCCGGAGAAGCTTGTTGCGCTGGCTTTCCTGACATGAACTCAGCTGCTCTGATCACCAGAGGAGCTTGGGACCTCACTGTTGCTGAGGATGGCTGCGGTTCTTTTCGGGGGAGCTCTGGTCCTTATTTTGAGTGTCTCTTCCAGGGCAGATCCTTCACCCCACTGGCACAGACTTTCTAGCTTCCACCACTGACCTTTGGGCCTTCTCAGTGCAGATTCGTGAAACAGATTGGCATGAGACATTGTCGTGGGCCCCAGGCCTCCAGCTGGGTTCTTTGGTTCTCTAGTGTGTGGGCAGATCTCCCATACTCTTTTGCATTTGACTCAATGGGTGAATATTATAAAATAATCTTATAAATTATGTGTTCTGTGTTAAATCTTTTACCTTGAAAACCCTGACTACAACACCTGCCTTGGCCTAAATTCCATACAGATTTTACCAGCCTGGTCCATTGCTAGGATGACCGACCATTCTGGTTTGCCTGGGAATGTCCTAGTCTTAAAGCTGGAAGTCCTTTTTAGCAAAAAAACCTCTTAGCCCTGTGGCTGTTTTCTGATCCAGTGATGTTTTAGTCTTTGACGCTTAGTAACCCTTGTATTTTTCTATAGATTTCCCGAGAATATCATTTTAATTTAGCAGTAGCTGTAACACATTTGAGGCCACAAAAGCATAAGGAGTATTATTATGGATATTTTCTTTCCTGGTGGAGGAGATTGCTTGGGTTTATTTTTTCGAAATTTGTGCCAGAGGAGCATAACCAGCCACATCAGCAGCTCTCTTTCTGCCCTTTGCATATGACCCACTGAGCTATTTTTTATTTTCTCTCCTTCTCTTTGCAATTTCATTCTCTCCAAACACTTCTCCTAATGGTTCCCTTTCTGCAGTATCATGCAGCCCACAGAACTGGGCACAACATGAACAGAGAAAAAAGGATAGACTTCGCTAACAGAAAGATCTGATGGGGATCTTGTTTCTGATGTTATTTTATGTCTTTATGAAAGTTCCTTAACCTCTCTGAACATCACCTGCTAAAGGATAAAGAGAAAATTTGCAGTGACATATGTAAAGTGACCTGCAGAGAATGGGATATGATAAGCACCAAATGGCTGGTGAAAGACACCCAGTTCAAGAGTGAAGTTCCCCATGGACAGGCTGGATGCTGAACTTGTGAGAGGTTGACATGTCCAAAGAGATGCTGCTGGGTGGTTGGCACATTCCTGGTGTGGCCTCTTGGCTAAATTCTGGTCTTCCCTGTCACTTCCCTAGAGAGAAGCCATATAGCACACTTGCAGGATTCTATACTCCTTTTCACTTTCTACAACATGAATCTAAATTTTATTTTGGTAATTATCTTCCCCACCTACTGTACCATACTATAAGAATGGTAGTAAACTCCTTTAAGGCATGGCCTGTGTCTGTCTTGCTCACAGTGGTAGCCTCAGCAGCTAAATCAGTGCCTGATACACAGCAGGCATGCCTAAGTACTTGTTGAACGAAATGAAGGAACCGTTCGAAGGTACTGAAGCCTTGTCTACAAGGCCGCCGAGGCAGTGGTACACCACTAGATGGCACTAATGCCCCACATGTAATTTATCCTTCTGTTTTTCTCAAACTAGAGTGGGGAGGGGGCAGACTCAAACTGCAATTACGTTTGGAAGTGATTCTGTTGAGATTATAACATCTGTCTCTCACTGAGCACCGGGCTAGATGATTTATAATGCATTACGGTAGCTCTTATAACAGCCACAAGAAAAGGGATCCCCTTATACAGATGGGCAAATGAATTTCCAGTGAGTTTAAGCAAATTTTCTTAAGCTTTTCAATTTGCAGGGGATAGAATAAGGCTTGAATCCAGGTCTGTTGGCCTCCAAGTCAGTGTTCTTCCCAGTGTATCCCACTGCTTTGTGGGATACTGACTTTATGTGCTAGTGTGTTAATGTCTAGTTATGTCCATCAGAGTAATCACAGATTGCATAGTCCAACTTTGGTGGACTACTACAACCCATTAACCTGCTTCCTACTGTGATAGCCCTCTAAATTCTCGCGGCTGTTTGTTCTTCTGTCATTGATCCAACAAGAACTCTACATAGACATTGATTTCTAAAAAGGCAACACGTAGGAGAGGAGAAATGAGTCAGAGTAAATGCACTATCTCTTAGGCCAGACATTTTAGTCTTGAGCCCATGGATGAGCTAAGTGTGGCATTCTGAGGAAGAAGGAAGTAATTGACAATGAATGAAATCAATCATGACTAGTTCTTCATTCAGCAACTATGTTCACATACAGAGCTTGCAAACATAGATGAGATGGGTTTATAGTCCAGTTGGGGACATGTGAATATACAGATGTACTTATGTGCCACACAGATAATATCTATAACAAGAGAATTAGAAATTTGCAGACCAGAAAGGCTTCTGCAACTGCAGTGGTCACAGATCTGAATGCCAGGCTGACCTTCACAGAGAACATACCAGGGAGACTGAAAGTAAACAAGTCCCTTTCTACTCAAGGTGTAAACCAAAGACCAGAGGCACTGCCATCATTTGAGAGCCTGCTAGACATGCAGACTTGTCCCAGACCTCCTCAGTCAAAATATGCATTTTAGCAAGATCTCCATGTGATTTACACACATTTAAAGATTTTGGGGGACCAAGTGTTTGCATTTCTAGGTCTCTCTAAAATGTACTAACACTTTTAATACCTTTTTAAATTCTGAACGTTGACATGCTTTTAAAAGAATGGCACCAAATGCTATAAGCTTCTGCCATTCTGCTCTATAAGAAAACAGGGTTTTCTGTGGAAACCCTTAACAGCTACATTTTTTGTGGGCTGGTAATTTATTAACTGGAAGGAAAGGTCTTATCTAAAGTATTTTTGTATGCATTTATACAATGAGAATTATTCAAGAAACTAGGCCTTGAGAAAGACATAAAAGATAATTTTGGGTCACTAAAAGAAGTTTATCTTCTATTCGCTCAAATTGAGGTGTATTCTAATTCTTTGCAAATTGCACATCTATGTATATGTTGGAACCATAACACTAGACTAAGTTCCTCAGGTGACTTCCTACCCTCTTCCAGTACCCTCCTATCCATCCTTTGGGATACATGAAAGTTGTTGGACTATGCAATCTGTGATTACTCTGATGGACATAACTAGACATTAACACACTAGCACATAAAGACAGAAGTATATAAAACAAAGCGAGGAAACATGGGCTTGGGGCCAACACGTTAGCTGTGCAGCATCCTTGAGTCTCAGCTCAAACCCGGGAAGTGGAACCAGATGGTTGCCAAGTTCCTTCCTGGTCTAGTGCTCTATGAGCCCGGTTACCTGGGAGTTGGAGGATGAGTAATTAGTTATTCATTAAACCCCAGAACATGTAACCCCAAATAGAAATGGCCCACAATATCCTTAATTCCAGATATAATAGTTGAGAAATCTGGTTGCGAGAATAACTCACCTTCACGGAGTCATTTTTAAATTCGGTTCTGTAAAGCGACAACATGATGCACCAGCACCTGCAAAACTCCTCATGTTTCCTTTGCTTCCATTCTTGCCCACAGCTACAGTGCCAAGAATTGTCATAATCTGGAGAAGCAATCAGAGCTCTCAAGCTGCCTTTCAGGCTGCTGGAACAGAAGGTGCTGACAGGGTGGGAGTGAAGGAAGGCCTCCTCTCAGTTTACTCATTCTGCAGCCGCCCTTCACAAGCTGCAGCAAATATTTTGTGATGTTGCAAGATGTTACAAGAAGTGAAAAGCAAGCTGTGATTCAGCTGGTATGAAGACTCGGCAAACAAAAAAAGAGTGATCTGTTTTGCAGCAGACTACATCTTCTGCCAGAGTCCACAGATTGAAATACTAAGAGAATTCCAAAAGATATTGCTATTGTACATATTGCATTTTCTAAATAAGACCAATTTAAAATCCTTTGGCCTAGTACATACCAACTTGTAGGCTGCAGACCCCTAGGAGATACGGAGTTACTGCGAGGGAGCTGCAAACCCATGTGCATGCTTTGTCTGTAGACTGAATGACAAATGTGCTCATCTATATGGATTACTTCTCAAATCAGCACAAATGTCACTATGATGAATAAAAGAAATTAGTTTGCAATGTTACTGAATATATTTTTGCTTTCTGTTATGTATTTTTTTAATCAACTGATACTAAAACAGTTAACGTCTTGCTTGAACTTAGGAAAAAAATTTTTTTTTGTAATGTTGAAATGCTGTCTCTACTTTTCAGTATGTTTGCCTTGGTCCTCGGGAAAGAGAATAGGGACATTTTGCTGTTAGGACAGAAACTTTTCCCTGATTATTGGCTCCATTTTCATGGTTTCTAGAACCTCAGCAGCTGTTGGGAAGACATGTAAGTGGCTACCTGAGCATACTTGGCTGTGAGAAATGCCAGCCCTGGATATAAGTAAGCTGTGAGCAGTGGATACAATTCGAAGTTCACACATTTATGAGAAATAGAACCCCATTTGGATGGCAGGAACCCATTTCTTTGCATTGTCAGAAACTGCATCTCAGGGAACTCATGACTTTCCATCTTATTTTTCTCTGGGAGCATGTCTAGGGCAATGGCGAACCTTTTAGAGCTTTGCCAATGATACAAACAGCCTACTACAGCACGTGTGATATAGGTTCGCCACTGCTAGTCTGGGGAGAGGCTCTCTGTAAGGTATGCAGTGGGGGAGGGGGAAGGGAGGCATGAAGAATCAGTACTCATGCTTATCTTTCTATGGGGTATGTGTCAAGACATCCTTCACCCTTATCTGCATGACCCTTTAGGGCCAGAGTGCCCTCCATTACTCTGGTATTCTCTGGGCACCAGGAAATATGCTTCAGTCTCACTGGGGCATGGGAATATGCACGTCTGCCTAAGGTCTCCTTAGCAGGGGCCCACTAAGCCCCTATTTCTTGGAGGTCTTGCCACCTTCCTGGGGCTCAACTGAGGATTCAAGGAATGTCTTTGTTCCCAAATCCCACAGAAACATTTGGGACTGCACTGCTTTCCTAGGTGAGCCTGGAGTAGGACACAGGACCCCTTCCTATTTTTTCTATTTTCCCAAGAATTCACTTCTTTTCTCCAAAACTTTTTTCCTCTTCTTACTCTCATCTTGCAAATAGTGTTGATGCCACTAGTTGATTTGCTGGTTTGTTTCCTTTAGTCAGGGCAGCTTGTGAAACCCAAAGCCAGGAATGTACTTTTGTTCTCTGCTTCTATCACTTGTCTTCTCTAAGACAAGGAGCACAAAAGGCTAGCTCTGCATGACGGGGAGGAATAGAAAGGTAGACACAGGGGAAAGGCATTGGCTAATTTTACTCTGACACATATCTAAATTAGTATAGACTTCATGGATCCAGAGTCTGCAAGAGAAATCAGTCCCAAATGAAATGAGACACTGAGCAGAAATTGGAGGGATATTAAAAGAACCTCTGCAGCAGTAGTGCAGTTTTTCTACAAGTTTGTGACATTTTCTGCACTGTGGCACCCAGAGCTAAGTGCCTGAACTTTTCGGACACAATGGTGAAACAAAGTTTTTTTCTTTTTTTTCCCCTGAAGAATTTATGAACACTGAAAGCTCCATTAGTTGTGTACGGCAGCGCTTAGCCTCTGCCTGGAGATTTGGGGAAGTTAGGAGGGAAAGGAGGAAGGGAAAGCAACTGCTCACCGTTATGGCTACTTCCTTGAGGCTCTGTCCCTGCACTCTTTCTGGAACTTCCCTGCCTCTGGGCATGTTGGAAACACAGCTACTTTTAACTCCAGTTTCTGCCCCAACATAGATGTAGATGTGAAGTATCTTCAGTGAATCATTTACTCTTTCATTCAAAACCACTGAATTCCTATGGTGGGGTTTGTACTGGGGAATAAATAACCCTATTTAAGCCTTGGTGGCCTTATCCAAAAGTCTTGTTGGAAAAAAAAAATAACAAGGTTTGGATTTATGGACCTTACAGTGTAGTTGTGGGTGGGAAGAGCCCATGAAAAGATAGAAGCAATCTCAGTGCTATTATAGGAGAAATATAGGCTGTAGGGTACACTGCAGGACACTTAGCAAAACTGTGAGGTGGAAACAGCTAGGACAGTGGAAACTAGAGAGAAAGGGGCAGGGCAAACTCTGAAAGGCCAGGCCACAGGCCCTACCACCTCTAAGTAGGCAAGAGCAGCTGGTCTGGCTGTAACCCAGCCCCAGCTTTCCAGAAGCAGTGATGGCTATACATTTCAAATTTGGTCGGCATGAACACACGTTTCTCCCATTCAAAAAGCTGCAGTCCTGGCAAGAAGATCCTGTTTGCCTGCTTTTCAACTCAGCTGTGGGAATTAGAAGCCTATGGAAGGAACACAGGTGTATGGGTGTGCGTGCGTATGTAGATCTTTGCAAATGTAAACTCACAAACTCTCCTCCCTCTCTGCCTCTTGAGTGGAAAGAGAGTGGCAGCTGCCTTAAAGAGCCTACATTTCAAGGAAAAAGGTTTGTTGGGAAAATCACTGGAGAGAAATGAGAGAGCTAGAGTCTTTGCAACCAACATATTTTTATTATTAAACTTCTAGCTAAAGCTTATTTGTTTCAAATGGATAGCTTTGGCACTCACCTGAGTATGGGGAAATTCAATTTTTGCAAATGATTCACAAAGAAACCAAGTTAGCATTTATTTTATAAAATAAAGACAGTACAAGAGGGTAGAAGGCTGTTTGGTTTACTAAATCATAAGGAAAGATTGTTTGTCTAGCTGTGAAGAGCGAAAATTAACATCCTGATTGGGGAACCTCAACCACATTACCTGAAGGCCAACTCCTCCATGTCATGGAAACAAATGAGAAGACTGCATTTGGACAAAGGCCCCCACATTCCAGATCACACAGGAAATGATTACACACTATTTTTGAATGAGCATCACAAGAAAAACACAATTCTTGAATAGCCAGAATACACTATGTACATATGGGTTAAACTGTAAACAATCATCTAGATCAAATTACTTAAAAATTTCATCTATAAGTGTGCAATAACATGTGCTTTAGTTATGCCAATAAGATAATCTTTAGAGATGTCTGAGTGGCTTCTGGCTCTAAATGTAATCCTTACAGTGA
>RJWT010000445.1:0-68124 GCA_004365215.1 Cuniculus paca
TAATACCAGCTGAACTGAATCAGCATGGTGCTGAATGTGTGTGGCCCACCTGAGGATTGTTGCCAACACAAAAAGAAAAACTGGAGAGGAAGAAGTGTTGTTGGTTCTCCTGGGTGTTGATGGTTCTCCTGTTGTCATTGGTTCTTCTGAAGGAGCTTATTGAGCTTCTTTTCGGATATGAGCTTGGCTGTTCTCATTGTCAAGAAGCTTGGGACCTTGTTGTCACTGAGAATGGCTGCAGTTCACTTTGGGGGAGCTCTGGTCTTTATGCTTCCTGGTTCCATAGGGGAAGATGGTGTGCTGTCCAGTCTCCTAGAGAAGTTTGTCATGCTGGCTTCCTGATATGAACTCGGCTGTTCTCATTGTCAGAGGAGCTCGGGACGTTGCTGTCACTCAGGATGGCTGTGGTACTTTTTTGGGGAGCTCTGGTCCTTACTTTGAGCATCACTTTCTGCCTTCAGTGCAGATCCCTCAGCCTACTGGCACAGATCCTTCATCCCACTGGTATAGACTTTCTAGCTTTCACCACTGACCTTGGGGCCTTCCCAGTGCAGATCCATGTAACAGACTTGCATGAGACATTGCCATGGGCTCTAGGTTTTCAACTGAACTCATGCAGGACATTGTCATGGGATCCAGGACTGCAGCTGAATTCTTTGAGGTCTTTAGTATGTGGACAGATTTCCTGCACTTCTTGTATTTGACTCTTTGGGTGAGTATTATAAGATAATTCTATAAATTATGTGTCCTGTATGTACTTGTTTTTCTTATAAACCTTGACTACAACAAACTGTCTGGCAAGTAGCAAATATGCTGGGAGTAGTTGTCCTCAATCTAGAATCACACTTGAATTTCTTTAATTCCTTCAGAAAATAACACTTAGATTTGGGCCTGATTCCTAAGCAACCAAGGGAAAGGGCAGGAGTAGAAATGTCTGAACTCTATCACCATGGAATGGAAGTGGAGTGGTACTGGGACCCTCTCTGGGCAGTTCTCTATCAGTGTGTAACCTTCTTCTCCCCACAACAAAACAAGAAAAGCAGATGATGAAAAAGCCCAAATTTCGAGACTTAGGAAAATCATGTGAGAAACTAATGCCAAGGGCCACCTCTTACAATCAACACTATGCACTTAGAGATTACTGTGTGTTTAGCACTAGATAAATGTCATTTGGTGAAGTACAAAAAGTAGAGAGGACATCAAAGAGGAGTTTGACCAAAGAACAGAGGTAAGAACACCTACGTTATACCTAGAAAGTTTCCAAGAGTTCACATAAGCTGGAAAACAGGTCATGAAACTGCAGGCATCAGCCTGTCTTCCAGACATCTCTCAATTCTGTCCCCTTCCAGTCCTACTCTGTCATAATAAGAGCCAGGACTCTCAGAATCCTGTCCTTATTCTCTCTGCCTTTCATTTCTCACCAATACCTAAGTAATTTTTGTAATATAAATCTGTTCATTTTACCCTCCTATTGACAAATATTTGTCTTTCAAAATATTTTCAATATTCTAAAAGAGCCATACACTCAATCACCTAACATTCTCAACATCCAGTATCTCACGCAAAAGTAGTGGATATATAAAGAACAAGATAATATAATTCAAAGCTGGGACAAAAAAAAAACAATCAACAAAACTTATCTTGAAATTACAAATATGATGGAATTATCAGATGGTGAAATTAAAAACTGTTATTATATAGTCAGAGATTAATAGAAAAGCAGACATAATTATGAAAGAAACAAACTATAAAAGAGAAACAAATGAAACTTCTAAGTCTGAAAATATAATAGCTCAAATGAAATTTTAGTTTGGTGGATATAATATTAGAAAATTAAGAAACAAAAATCAGTTAGAAATTAGCATATATATTAAAATATTTTGATACAATGTAATAGGTAATTTTGGGGCACCATATGACCCTCTCCCCACTTTCTACATATCTATCTTCCATTTTGCTCACCATTTGCACATATATATATATAGTTTCTCATGTAAGAGAAACCATGCAATATTTGATTTATGCTACTAGTTTCTCTAAATTAATTGAAAAGATAGTTTTGTGCTAATATCTGCTTGTTTCTTCTTTGTACGAGCGAATCTTTTTGTTGATCTCTTGTACTCAGAGTAACTATGCTGAAAATAATGATACACAGTACATTAACTAGTTACCCTCTAACATAATAAGGCAATAAAAGTTATTTTAACTGAAATAGAAAGTAATGCTAAGAAAAAAATAAATGGGGCTGCACTAACCTGTGTCATAGTAGGAAGGAATCCATCTTAAATGCAATAGATCTCCCAGAAAAATAGAAAAAAGAAAAGGACAGAAAGAAATTTAAAGAAGTAATAAAATGAATATTCCCACATCTGATGAAAATGTCAAACTAATATTTAAGAAGTCCCATGAAGTACAAAAAGGATAAATACAAAGAGAATCATATCAAAACATATCAGTGAAACTACTCAATCTTTGTTTCCTCTGTTTCTTATGTACTTTGGGTTCTATAGACACATTTATATCCTGATACAACTGAACTTCATTAATATAATGAAAATAGGTAGTCATCCTATTATTTAAAATGATTCCTATATGGTAATGATAAATATAAATTAATAATATCCAAAGACACAGAATCTAAACCCAAATTAAAGGAATCCTCAATCCAACTTTCCTACCAATGACTGCCCCAGTGATACCCAAACACTTGGGAAAATGTGATGAAAGTAAAGGTAGCATGGAAAGAAATTGTCTTCATAAATGCTTGCATTTAAACTCATTTTTAAAAACTTTGTGATAATATTTATCCACTTCAACTATTACTAAGCCTTCCCCTGAACCTTGTATGAACTTCAGATGCAAGGATCCCTGATGGCTATGTCTTGATGGGTTTCTGTTAATCAGCCTTTGGGAGACTGGGGAATAAAGTTCATCAGGAAAGAACAGAAGAAGAGATAATAAATTACAGCATCAGCTTATGCCAAATCAGAAATAACTACAGGACAAACACTGTTCCCCAAATGGCAAAGAATAAATATAACTGAAAATTTACATAAACAGGCTAAACTTTCTTCTAGAAATGAATAAAATTATGTTACTCTAAATTAGCAAAATTAAATTTCCATCATCAGTAAAACAGTTTGTTCAAATTTATGTAAGCTATAATCAAATTTAAAAGTCACATCTTTATTCAAAAAATCTAAATGTTTGGGCTTGGCCTTGAAAAAGTGGAGAAAAATTCATTCCCTTGAAACAAGAGGGATAATAGTAAATATGAAATAGAGAGAGAGAGAGACAGGAAGCATGAAAGAGATGGAGTGTCTGGTTACTTTTTCCTTGTTGTTGAGACAAAATACCTGATACCCAAAGTGAAAGAAGGAGAGATTTATTTCGTACAGTTATGGAGGTTTTAGTCCATATTCAGCTGGTTCCAAGGCAGGGTAGTGTGGCTGCATGGCAGCTGTTCATGGTGGCTGCAAGCAGCAAGAGTAAACCACACAAAAAGAGAGAAAAACCCGCCATCTTCTCAACATTGCATTGTATGTTGGCTCCACCCCTGGGTGGGTGTAGAACTCACACTGCCAATCCCAGCACTAGACCATGAATCAATCACAAATGTTAGATTCAGCCACTTCCATGACTACATGAGGCTTGGGGGAGCCACCTACAAACCATAACAGAGAGAAAGGAAAGAAGGAAGGAAGGAAGGAAGGAAGGAAGGAAGGAAGGAAGGAAGGAAGGAAGGAAAAGAAAGAGAAAGAAAAAGAGAGAAAGAAGAGAAGGAGGGAAAGAAAGAAAAAAGGGAGGGAGGAAACAAGGGAGGGAGGGAGACTTTCCAGACAAAGTAAGCACACATAAAAAATAGAAAATCTGTAAAATTTTAGAAGTTCTTTAACTCTCTTTATAATACTGCCAATAAATTGAACTATTAAAGGAAATGCAATCACACATATGTCAAAGGATATTATTTGCCAATAATTGGATTTCTCAAATTTTTTTTTACAAAATTAGTGGACTTAATACTGACAAATATGCATATTGACTGAAAGCCAGAAATAAAAATTATGTTACTATCATTGCATCATTTTATAACTATATCTAAAACTGCTGTCTTGGGTCACTACTCACATATGGATTTTTTAACAATAAAATACTATTTTATTTACTTCCTATAATCAAGAAAAGCTGCTAATACTTAGGCATGTGATTATCAAATAAAATAAGCTCACACAGTTACTGATTCATATTAATTGCAAAAGTCATCTTTTAGTCAAAATGAAGACAAAAGTATAACTGAAGAATGATTTAATGTCAATGTTATACCATACATAATAGTATATAATTTTAGTTATCTTTGAAAGTAAGGAAACATCTTGAAAAATTTAGTGTAGTGAATTCTCTACACTAGAGAATAAACTAACTTCATAATTATGAGCTTTTGCCTTAGTGTGGATATGATTCTAAATTTTCTTATCTATATTAAAATGAATAAAACAAAGTATATTTGTCTCACATCATAATTTATGTCAAAGAACTGAACTGACAGATGGAATTTCCTGAAAACGTTTTTGCTCTGGTAGTTGTCATGATGTCACGGAGTGCACTAGTATACCATCCCACACTTCACCCATTCCCTTTGCCCTCAGTCTTTTTTTTTTTCTATTTAAATTCATCACATCACATACTTTAATTTTTTAAAGCTAAGTTTGACATACATAATGTCATTTGTACCTGTACATGATATATTTTGATTCCTTTTGTTCCCCAATCTCCTCTTCTCCCTTCAACTTCCCTTCCCTTCCCTATTTTTATAGCTTTGTTTCAATTTTATCCATTTTTAAATCATTTTTTCCTTTTCCCTTACTTCCTTTCCTCTTTCCCCCACCCTAGTTCCTCTTTCCTCGCCCTCAGTTTTAAATGCTCTGTAAAATTCATTGTTTATGTACTTCAGAACACATATTGTAGTTGGTTGTTTGAATGTATTTTGTCAGATTCACAATAGTTTCCATGGTGATATATCCTTAGGTTAACTAGCAAAATAAATTTAACTCATAATATACCAAAGTTATAGAATAAGTTATATGAAGTATATTTTATGTGTTAGCCAACTGGTGATTTTTGTGTTACTGTGAACAAAATACCCAGCATACACAATGCAAAGGAAGAAAGGTTTATGTCAGCTCACCGTCTCAAAGGTTTCAGTGCATGGTCAGATGACTCCATAGCTTTTAGAACTGTGGTGAAGCAGAAACACTGTGGCAGAAGGTTGTGGCAGAGGAAAGCAACTCATCTCATGATGGCTAAGAAGCAGAGGGCAAGGGAAAGACTCAAGAAAAGTCAAACCCTTCAAAAGCATACTCCAAAGACTTTCTTCCTCCCACCAGGGCCCCACTTCCTAATATAGCCCCCTCTCCTACAAACACTTTGTTATGGTTGATACATCGTGTCAACTTGAGCAGTTTAGAAGTTTAACTGAGAGACTCAGCAGGGAGCCAGGGTTCTTACTTTGTAAATATCCTCATCCTGTACAAAAGAAGGCAAGGATGTTTTGTGAGTGATACCCCCACCCTGGAGTTGGGGAGCCTGCCTACAATATAAGGGTAAAGAAGAGGCTTGCTTTCTCCCCTTTTGCTCTGGCTGCTACCTTGAAGTGTTGCCCCTGTGCCATTCCACTCTGACTTGGAGCCAGCTGACTATGGACTGAAATCTCCAGAAACTGTAAGCTAAACAAACCTTTCCTTGCTTCACTTTGGGTGTCAGGTATTTTGTCCCAGCAATGCGAAAAAAGTAACCAAGACAGAATTTGGTACCAGTGGAGTGGGGTCATTGCTGTCACTGTACCTGATCATGTGGTTCAAGAAATGGCTTGTAGGAAGAGTTTGGAAAGGTTTGGAGATGTTGCCTGAATGCATAGAGCTGGAATGGCTTAGGCTGTTCTGCAGGGGAAGAGATTCTGGTCAGAGCTCAGCAGACCAGAAGGCTGATAGAAAGCCTGCTAGTAAGGACCAGGCTCAGGAGGTTTCTGGTGGGAAGAAGGACTGCATTGGGTGCTAGACTCCACACCATGTGTGTTAGGGCTTGGCAGAAAGTTTGTCTTCATTTTGTTCATGTCCTGAGACTTTGCCTGAGACTAGGATTAAGGATGGTGGACTAATTAATCTGGCACAAGAAATTTCAAGGCAGTCAAATGTTGAAGCCATGGCATGGCTATTGTTGGAGGCTTTTAGCCAGATTTATGTTGTACATAAGGAGCAAAGAGCCCAGCAAGAAAATTTAAAATATGAGTTTGATCAGAAAGGAAGCTCCAGTGATGCTGTGGACTGTAAAGATCGAGCTGAGACTTCGATAACTGAGAAGGAACAGACAAATAAAAAAGATAGTCTGAAGGCAGTGCAAAACACAGCAAGTCTCAAACCTTTACAGCTTCCAAACTGCAAAAATGAAAGACAGCTCTGAGGAGAAAGCCTCAAAGCACCATGTTCCAGAATGGTGACAGAGGTCCCAAGAGGTTCCAGAATGGCAGGGGCATAGAGAATCTGTTCCTCACAATCAGATTCAGAGTGCCCAGAGATCCAGGCAATTGACTCCTAGAGCCAAGAGAGAGAAAAGTCTGGTTACTGCTTCAGCTAGCAGCAGACCTCAGCATCATCCACATGGTGCTGGTTTTAGGTGCACACAGAATGCACAAGTTCTGAGGTTGAGAAGGCTTCCACCCTGATTTCAGAGGGCCTGGGAGGCCAGGCAGTGTGCCCCTGAGAGGGCAGTGTGTGAAACTGTGTGAAGTCGAAGGTGCAGTAGAGACCCCACAAATTTGGAAAAGCCAGGAACGTGGATCATTTAAGGAAACCTGCAATGGGGGAGCAAAGCCATCACAAGAGAGATGCCATGGGATCAGTGATCACTAGAAGTGCTGTAGGGGTGGAACCACATGAACCCTTTGGAGCTCACAATTTGCCACAGATTCTTTCAGATGGACAAGCAAGTATAGGACTTAACATTTGCCCTGCTGGATTTTGGACTTGCTTTTGTTCGAATACTTTGTATTCTCCTGTTTGTAACTTTTGGAATGGTAATGTCTACCTTGTGCCATTGCATGTTGGAAGTGTTTAAGTTTGTTTTCATTTGTACAGGGACTTGGAGCTAAAAGTTTGCATTCCATCTTGGAGGAGACTTGGGACTTGAACTTTACAGCAATGCTGAAACTGTTAGGACTTCGGCAACTCTTGCAGATGGACTAAATACCTTTTGCATAAAGGGATGCACATGAGTCTTTGGGGATCCAAGGACAAAATGTTATGTTTCTGATGTTGATAGACTTAATGCTGGTTCTTAAGGATTGTTAAGCTGTGTTATAATGTTCAAATTACAAAATGCTAAGAATTCACATGTCTTGGTATCTGGAGGCTACTTTAAAGAAATATGTCTGTTTGCTAAGTTGACAAGGGGTGGATTGTTATGATTGATACATTGTGTCAAGTTGAGAAGTTTAGAAGTTTAACTGAGAGACTCAGCAGGGAGCCAGGGTTCTTACTTTGTAAATATCCTCATCCTGTACAGAGGATGGCAAGGACATTTTATGAGTACTACACCCACCCTGAAGGTGGGGGGCCTGTGTACAATATAAGGGTAGAGAAGAGGCTTGCTTTCTCCCTTTCTGCTCTATTGGCTGCCTTGAAGTATTGCCCTTGTGCCATTCCACCCTTTGTTGGAGCCAAGTGATTATGGACTGAAATTCCCAGAAACTGTAAGCTAAATAAACCTTTCCTTGCTTCCCTTTGGATGTTGGGTGTTTTGCCCCAGCAACAGGAAAAAAGTAACCAAGACACACTTCAACGGGTTAATCCAGTCAATCTAACAGCCAAGATTAGCCACAACACTATGTTTAATAAGAATTTGGTGAACACTATAGTTAATTGATTTTTCAAGAAATATCAGGAATACACTCTATGTTTACTTAGGGAGAATTGGAGATTTCCCTTCTAACTCCAACCCTTCTGATCTGGTACTTAAAACAGAGAATCTTTGATCTTTAAGCTAATGCAGGAGCTATGGGAGTCACAGCTGGGAAGGAAAGTGGGAAGACACAGACAGTGGCTAAACATTGAGGTCCACTGGCATTGTAGCACCTTAGAAATTCCTCAATATTGGTTTGCCAAACATATTTTTGTTGTTCCTGTTAGCCCAAGAATAGGACAGGCTACAAGGTTTCTGACAGTATTACCTTTGATATCTGATGTGGATTTGTTTCCTATGGAGTCTGCATAGAAACTGAGTAACTTAGTTTTTCATTTTTCTTTCTGTTTGACTTTTTCTCAGTTATGGTAAACCCAAAATGACTTTCAAAGGTGCTTGTCATCTTTGAGTCTTATCTGCTAACGTCAATTTTTATTGCAACTTATAATAAGGAAATGTGGTGGTTTAGATATTATTTGTGTGTCCCAATGATCATTATGATTGAAAGTTTCGTTAGGAGGGTAGCACTAGTGGGAGGTGGGGGCCTAGGGAGAAATCCTTAGGTCATTGAAGACGTGAAATAGTTTGCTTTCAACCCATTGGTAGTTCTACAGATGACCTCTTGGGTTCTTCCAAAAAAAGTTGGTAGAAAAGTCCCCAACCACAACCTGGGCCACTGATCCTTTCTCTCAGTTCCTGTTTGTTACATGACTGCTGGCTCTGACACGCACTATTGCCATTGCTATCCACCTTGATATGATACAGCCACAGGCTATGGTTTCAATCTGGCTTGTTGCCCAAGAGTCTCATGTACTCACAGGCAAAGCTTGTGGAAGGCAGGATCTGACCAGAAGAGTTAGGTCATTGGGACCGTGTCTCCCTTCCAGCTGCTTGCTTCTCTCTCTGCTTCCTGCCTGCCATGATATGGGCGCCTTTCCTCCACCCATGCCCTGCCACCATGCCTTCCTGCTGTGGAGCAGGCCAACTGTGGACTCAAAACATGAACCAAAATAAATCTCTTCTTCCTTAAATTATAGGTGTAGGATATTTTATACAGAGTGACGGGGAAAGTGACTAAGATACCAAGCACTGAA
Organism: Cuniculus paca; assembly: GCA_004365215.1. NCBI lineage: Eukaryota > Metazoa > Chordata > Mammalia > Rodentia > Cuniculidae > Cuniculus > Cuniculus paca. Next base: position 9,048 of record RJWT010000445.1, read on the forward strand.
CACTAAGCACCACACTCTAGATCCTTGAAACTGATTTAAATGACTTTTGATCTTTGTAAAGGTGTCTATTTCATTGTGAAACTGTAAAACTAACTTATACAGAAAAGAAATAAAATTTGCTATTATAAGCCTCTCAGATTTTTTTACTTCTCATTTGTTTTATTCTTTCATTGTGTTGTAAGTTTGTCAGAATCATCTGTAGTGATGGAGTACACACTTTTGATTTAGGATAACTTAATTATCAATGTTTTAAATAATTTAAAAAATACATTGTGATAGGTTTAGAGCTAGTCTTATAATTAATATGCTTCATTTCATTCTGATTTGCTGGTATGAAATGGAAAAGGATATATATATATATATATATATATATATATATATATATATATATTTGACGGTGCCTACAGTCTATCAGTGTAAAATATGGTTCATATCCCTTGAGTTACAATATGTAAAAATACTAACAAATATCTCTGCAAAGAGGATATTTTTAGTGGAGTTGGACTCTGCTTACATTGCATATGCTGGCCTGAAATACTCAGACTCAAGTGATCTTCCTGACTATAGGTATACCTGGCTAAAATATGAAATTTTTATAAACAGAGAAGATTGAGAAAAAAATTTTTCTAGCATTCTAATATACATACCAGATCTCTTGTTTTCCCATGTTTGATCAGACACCTTGGGAGAGTCTAACAGAATTTACTAATTAGTATATGCTCAGTCTCAGCATTAGGGTAAAGATGAGAAAAAGATGGAAAAGTATGTCTTAGTAATTTCACCATTTCATTCTAAAATACTGCCTTTTAAAACCCTATTTTAGATAATATCAAGAACAAAGGAAAAGCTGGATCCACCAGCTTCAAAATAGAAGTAAAGAGTGAGATGAGTTCATAAAGTAAATTATAGACAAGAACACTAAGAATGGAAACTCAAAAGCAGACTTAAAATTTTTTTCCTACGTTCCTGTAAATATGGGAAGGATATAAAATTAGAACCTGCCTTTTTATTATAGTCTATATCAGTGTTAACTTGTAGTCAAAGGGATTATAGTATAATGCTCAGGCCAGCCAACTTTTTCTGAAAAAAACCAGACAGCAAATATTTTAAGCTTTACTGGCCATATGGACTGTGCTGCAACTACTGAATTCTGCTGTTGTAATAAGAAAACAGTCTGAGATAATATGTAAGTGAATGGACGTGACTGGTTGCGATCAGACTTTACTTGTAAAAAACAAAAACACAAAACCAGTGAACTCAATTTAGCCTGAGGGACACACTTTGCTGACCCGTGCTATAATAAATAAAGCACTGGATTTATTTTAGTTTTCAACTAATATATGTTTTAATCTGACTAAGTTTACTTTACACTACAAAGTCTTGTTTTTTCAAAATATGTGCAAAATGAGTGTTCAATTAGCTTTATAATAGTATAGATGTACATATGCATACATTTATAGAATGCACATGATAAATTTATACTATATTCATCGAGTAAATATTGCAACTATTGTAATAGGAAACCCAGGACAGTGCCAGTGACATAAAAAAATTAAAGCTTTTTTCTCATTTACATGAAGCCCAAAGCTGATGTTCCAGTGAGCGGCTTTATGAGACAGGACATCTATGTACAAGATGTGATTCAAGGATCCAAAGATCCCATTGTTTGGCTCACCATTCATACACATCACTGTTGTCCAGTAATCAGTCCTGAGGGATCACTGACTCATGTGTCTCATGCTTCCATATATCTGCCTAGAGATGCAGCATCCATTTCATTGGTCACAGAGAATAGCTGCACCCAAGAGAGAAAGGCTTGGAAATGTAGCCTCTTCAGGGACAGCTGTCATCCAGCAATAGCTCACACTATGGATGACAGAGTCATCAGATTATTGGTGGTCATCTCACAGTACACGTTACAATTATAAATGCAAAATGTTTTTATATGTATCTGTGTATATGTGTGTCCTACAAAAATATTCATTAAATGTACTCGGAAATGCTGTCCAAAAAATATTAAATCAGACCCCCTCGGAAACTGGAAAAGAATATGTAAATATATTTAGTTTATATATATATAGTTTATATATATATATATATATAGTTTATTAAGGAAATATAAATAACATTAAGTTATAGTTTATATATATAGTTTATTAAGGAAGTATAAATAACATTAAGAAACTTGAACAATTGCTTAATTTTTCCAAAGTAAAAATAAAATCAATAGTAAAGCTAATGTTCAAGTGTAAGGGTCAAAACCATAGATTAAAAGTCTTGTTTATTCTGTTATAAAATCTTGTGTGTGATGAATTGGAATTTCCACAAGCAGCTGGTGTTCACACCTACAAATGTGTAAAAATAGCTGCTTCCTCAAGTCCAAATGCAATTCTCGTTAGGCAAAGAACGTTTCAGTCTGCGAATGAGCCAAGTGAAAGAATTAAGCATAGTTAAGCAGATTTTCAAACATAGAAAGCAGTTGAAATCTTTCTCAGGGATTCATAATTATAAGGAGATCATTAGAAGAAGATTTAAAACAGAATTTCTGCCTTGGCTTTGATGCTATAAAAACCATATCTTTGATGTTTATGCTGCCCCTTACCCTCAGTCACCACAATTAGTTTTAAGCACTGTTACAAACTAGGGGAAGCTGTTGATTCAATTGTGTACTCTTTTTGAATACTTAACACAGCATCTACTCCTTTCTTAACAAAGTAATTATGTAAAACTGAGATTATCATCAGGGCAGGCTACCAAACAAATAAAATAATTCTTTGAATAGAACCCATTTAGTCAACTTACATTTACTGAATGTTTCTGTGGAACAAGGATAATATTGGGACAGCATATATAATGACACTGAGACCAGTAACTGTAATTCTGGCCCTCGCAGAGCTTACAGTATGACTGGGAAGACAAAATAACAAGAGGCAGCAAAGTAGAGTAAATTCAAAACTATTAACCACATGGAGGAAACAGGTAAGGTATACCACATAGGAAGATGATCCACTTACAAAGGATTATACAAGGCTGAACAAAAATAACACTTGCCCTGAGACATAAGGAAGAGAAAAAATAAGCTCCAGTGTAATAGAATGTCAGGAAAAGAAGAAAATGAGCAGGTGAAGCAGCTTTAAAGCAGCAAAAAGCCAGGAGTGCATTAAAAACAGGAAGGAAATCCCTCTAGCCTCACCTGGTGACCCCAGGGACAGAGGTCCTGGCAAATAATCACAAACTGGACTATGGACTATCTGTAGACTCCAACATGACCTCGGAATTTTATTCCAACCTGCATTGGAAGATATTTCTTTAGATTAAGTTTCCTAAAACTGGGTGACAGAAAATGTACTGTGGTAAAGACTCAACTTTAGGTAATATTGAACATGACATTTAAAACCAGGACATCCTAAAACTAATATTAGTTCAAAGTAATTAAGGGTAATATTATCTCCCTTTTTTCAAAACTAACAATGTCAAATATGTTCCAATTTAAAGTTAAAACTATGTAACATCTCCCCAACATGAACTATTCTTTTTTCATAATAAAGATCAGATTTCCATCTTCCATACTTTTTTTTTGTAGCAGGGATCGAACTCACGACCTAGCACTTGCCAGGCAAGCATTTGTGCCACTAAGCTACACCCCTGGTCTTCTTCCATACTTTGGCATGTAATGATACCTAACTATGATGACTTTCATATTTTGATATGATGAAAATGTTTAGTAAATATATTATTGAAGTAAAAATGTGAATTGATTTTAAGAAAATATATTAAATATATTGTGTTTTCTAGGAATATTTTTACAAAGAGAAAGATAGTTCATGATAAAAGTTTGGGAAATGCTGCCTTAGATTTAAGTTTGTTTCACAAGGCAGAAGTAACTCAAAAACCAATAAAAATTATGAAATTATCTGCACAAAAGATTAGAGAAAGTTTCCAGAATATTGCTGACATCCCAGTGGGTCTTGTAATTGTTAACACTCCCAGAGAGGACCAGATTAAAGAGGCAATTATCCAAAAGCCAGCCAAGCCAACATCCAGCCTTTTTCCCAAGACATAGTTATTAAAATAATGAAGGAGATGACAATCTTTTCAATTTGCTATGACCTTTGTGAAGAGTGAGGAATAAATAATCAACATATGTATGTATATGTGATATATGTGATTTATAAGTGGCCAGTTATTTTGTAGCTCTTTGCAATTAAAAAAAAAACAAAATGCTCTCAAAAATACCAAATCAAATAGCTCCATAAAGACTTAAGTGATTACAAATTCACATATTAAATATTTGATTGACTTGGGAATAAAAAGTAAATATATTTCCTCAAGATTATTTAAAATCATCAACATTATTTTATACATGAAAAATCCAATTTGGACTCTACTATAAGATCTTGCTATTCAGTAAGCATAATTATTAGAAATTTTAACTCTATGTGATATAAAGCATAGCAAATTTTATATCACAAAAATATTAATTACTTTGGCCTTCTATTATACTCATGCACGTTTATTTTTCTGAAAACACTGCAGGGCTAGTTTCTTTTCCGGGAGTCTTTCTAACTTTGGTATTCATTTTATGAGGCCAATCTCTTTTTATTGATTTCAGCTAGCATTTGTTAAGTTCTAATTTTATACTCATTATACTGCTTCATGTTGGTGATAAAATGCAAATAAAACATAGTCACTACCCTCAAAGAGCTTAGAATCTAATGAGAGAATGAAGCCCATGAATTACAATATGAAGTATCAGAAGCTTTACAAGATGTCTCATAACATTCATATGTATGATGTCTCTCCGCTTGGTGCATTCCCTTATGATTGTCTCAGATGTAGCCACAGATAAATGCACATGGGGAAGATCCTGTTATTGACCTGAAGGTAGCCAAACTAGCTGAGCCAGTAACTCAATAATCTTTTGGGGGAGTTATTACACATTATTCCTTCCTCAAATAATATCTGTTATATAAACTTGTGAAAATCCTTATGTTTTGTATCCCGTTCCCACTATATTGCAGAAATCATGTTGCTTTTCCATGATTTATATATTTGGAGACTACATGTGGTTATCAATTATCCATACAAGGATATTAAGCATCTAAAATTAGAATTGATATGAGAGCTTATATGTCACTCAGAATCTTGAACTTGGCAGTAGATAAGACTTCCTTTATCTTCTTGTTTAGATAATGAGGACATTTAATGTTGACATGAACTTTTGAGAGCATAGATTAGACATTAGGATATGCATAATGAGTGTGGATATCCAACTGGTCAGGTAGTGATGGAAATACACTGTTTTCATATATCAAAAATATTTCTCAATTTTTATCTCTGTTGCTTTCCTTATTCTCTTTCTCAAGACAGTTATGTCCTTCTGTTTTGGGACACATCCTTTAGTTCTCATCCAACCAGGATTTCAATTTGCTTAATACTTATGGTTGAGTGTAGATGTAGACTAACTGAAACTAACCAGAATTAAGCCAGAAAAAACAGGAGACAAGCTGAATGATATCTTGAAGGTATCGGGTGATGATAAATATCAACCTAGAATTTTATATGTAGGGGATTATCTAAAGGATTCATTTGAGAATAAAGTGAAATTGAATTAAAGCTAAATTAAATAATGAAAATTGAGCAAAAATTGTTTGAGTTGTACAAAGGCACACAAAATTGACTTGATGAAATAGTAATAACTTTAATTAGTTTAAAGGTAATAAAATATTGAACTAAACTATGACAGAAATAATAACAAAGACAGGGAAAGAAAACAGAAATGAAGTGCTCTAGTGATATTAGACGCAGACATAAATAATTGGAGTATGTGAAGTTCCTACTACATGCACATTAAAACTTTAAGGACCATCATTAAAAACTATAAACAGAGTATCCAAACCTGTACAGGCAGGTAAATGGAAGAGAATAAAATAAACTTGAAGTAGGAAAGATAAACAAACTACAAAGAAAATAAGACAAATAGAAAACCCACAATATATCAGGATTTATATAGCATTCAGAAACATCAAAAACAGATTTTAAGAATAAAATAACCTACAAGATATACATGTAGAATTTAATGGCACATCCACTGCAATTATAATGTTCAAAATTATATGTAAAGAAATTACTAGTTAATATCAAGTTACTGTGGCTTTATAGATGTCAGACCAAGCAGACTTACATCAAAATTCTTTCTGTGAATGAAAAGGGTTTTCACTCTGTAATTTTAAAAGGACAATTTCATGGAGAATCTATTGTAATTACAAAATAGGTATGTGATTATTATTTCTCAAAATATTTGATACAAAATTTTACAAAATCAAATTTATAATCACATGTGAAAATTTAATGCATGCCTTTTTGGTAACAGAGGACTCCACAAAAATACATTATATATTATATACTATATATAATTTTAAAATTCAAGCACTCAACAAGTTAAGCTACCATAACAAAACATCACAAACTGGGTGGCTTAAAAAGCAGAAATTTACTTCTCACAGTGTCACAGACTGTGAAGCACAAGTCAATGTGCCAGAACTTTCAATCTGAGATCTTCTTTTGGCTGATAATGTGTCACTCTCTTGCCATCTGTTCAGTGACCTCTTTCCATGCCTACATGAGGGGATAGATCTCTCTTTTCCTCTTTGTACCAGGTCATTTATTCCATTGGATTAGAGTCTCACACTTGTTGGCTCATTTGGCTTAAACGACCTCTTAAATACCCTGTCTCCAAATATGGTCACACTGGAGGTTAGTCATTTGTGGGAGCAGGGTGGCGGAGACCTAGTCCAGCTTACAACATACGGAACCTGGAGTCTGGCGATCAAAGAATGCGAATTACACACAAGAACAAAAGACATGGTTATAAAAATTGTCAAGTGCATTATGCCACTAAACAAGACTCAATTATTTTTAAAAGATCATTAGAATTCAAACAGAATTGTTTTTCCAGAGATCAAATGTTTCAAGTAAATAATAAAGTCAAGTTAAAATTTATGTATTTAAACTTTTTTCTATAATGGTAGAGAGTAAACCTCGGAGTTTGCATATTCTGGACAAACTTTCTACCCCTGAACTACACCCTCAGGCCCCAAAATTCTGTAATTGCTGAAATAACATTACATTACTCATGTGTCAAAAGAAATTGGAAAATTTTGAACCTGAGACAGGATTAAAATACTAGTATTATGGATGTAATATAACACAGATCTCTCCTATGAAACTGATTTGTACAAAATCATTCACTAAAAACCATAGTGTACATTCAAATAATGGATCTGGGTGTTCAACATCTAAAATCTACCAAATTTGTAACTAAAGCACTAATAAAAATAATAACCTTAACAAAACAATAGTATAGTTGAAAAGCTTGTTTATCCTGTAATAGTTTCTATGGTAAACATAAAATTTTATTTAAAAAAAATAAGTCAAACATGCCAGGCATTATGATATATGCCTGTTAGCTACACAGGAGTATGAGGCCAGAGGGTGGCAAGTTTGAGGCCAATTCAGGCAACTTACCAAGACTATCTCAAAAAATTTTTTAAAAAACAAGGATGCAATGTAGTTCAGTGGTCTCACACTCCCAGGTTCAATTTCTGATGTCACTAAATAAAGAAATAATGAATTAAAAATAAGCAAAACATAAAAAAAGTATATTTAAAAAGCACAGGGGGGGCTGAACTATAGGAAAGGTGAAATGCTTGAGAAAAAAGTCAGACAAGAAGTAATTTCAGGAGAAATCATCTGACTAAACCAAGCCAAAGAGAAGAATACAGAATAACTAGTTATCATCTACAGCACTGTCTTCACACAGAGCTGATAGCACTTAGCAGTATACATTCACATTCTATTCTTTCTGTTTTACTACTATTACATTTGTTAAGATGAAATATTAACATATTGGCCTTTTAAAAATGTATGAAGCAAAGAAATGCATGCATTTTGCTGTCATTTTTCTCTTATTTACCAATCTGACATGAACTAATTTCTGTTACAGAAACAGTGGCTGTACTGGAAGATTCTTATCATACATAAAAATTTAACTCCAGAAAGGAATTAATATCCTTAGACCCTTTTATTGGAAAACATGCTGAAATTTAACTTACATCTTTATAGGCTAGGTCCAGTCCAGAGAAGGAAATCAAGAGTAGTTTGTTGTCATTTCAATATGAACAATTATTGACTATGATTAGAGAATTACTTAAAAATAGAAAAAGAACCCTAAAGAAGCTCTATCCAAGTCCTGAGGGAGACTGTCAAGGAAGGATAATCTTGAAAAGATGGCTCAAACTTTGCCAGAGAATTTGTGATTACACTCAATTAGATAATGAAGAAGTCTGCTACACTGCCAAGCCAGAATTGGCTCACAGTTGCCAGGCAAGCAAGAATAACCTTCCAGAGTGCAAATTGAAGCTGATGGGCAGGTTGAAGTTGGAGATTCACTGTGCATGTAAGGAGTCAAGTACTGTGCTTGCATGAGAAAATCTAGAAGAAATTAACCTCCAGGATGCAGAAAAACTGGTTGACATAGAGGCACTGAGTGTTGGGAGAGGAGATGGGGGCTGAGGAGTACAGGTGAAGGGGAAGAGGCAATGAGGAAATAAGCATTAGATGTGAAGGATGGTGGGGGAATGCTGTAGGTGTTACTGAAACCAAAAGCAGAAGCCTTCCTCTGCAGGAAACTAGCATTCTACTCATGTGCGGCTTGGGTAGAGTGGTTCTGAGCCAGATGCTAAGGGTGAATGTTGGGTAGCAGTTCCACTAGAAAACTAACCCACTGGAGTATCAGGCATGGCTTGGAACTGAGAGGATCCTGTTGGGGGCAGACAGGGAACTTAGCCCAGCACTAGCTAGGGATTCCTAGCTAGTGCTAGGAATTCGGGCTATGGTGTTGTGACTCCATGTTATAGCCTCAAAAATTATACAAAGGCCAAACACTGGAGGAAGATGATGTCCATCAACACCTACCACTAAACAATACTGTGCAGGTCAAGCAGTAAATGAAAAGATACATTTTCCAGGATGCTGGTGAGAATGTCATTCAGAAACAGGAAGGGAAATTCCTTTTTCCGCTAGTGTTCTATAAAATCTTAGTGGCAGACAACAGAGAAATATTTGTAATCCTCATATTCTCTTTAAAAATGGCATAAATTTAGAACCAAAAGGCACTAAATCAATGACCAGCACAACATTCATCTTGAGAAACCAGAAAAATAAAAAATAAACCCAAAGATCATTGAAGGAGAAAAATAATGACACAAGAATGTAAATTCCAAGAAATGAAAAATATAATAAAAGAATCAATAAATTAAAAACACTGGTTCTTGTAAAAATAACTGAAAGAGACAATATTGTGGCATAATTGATCAAGAAAGACAGTGTGAATACAAAACTTAACACTGACAAGGGAAATGGAAGTGGAATTACAGCAGCAACAAATAACATTATAAATAAAATATGTCAATAGATTTGAAAACTAGGGCAAAAGATTATTTTCTAGGAAAATATAATCTACCAAAAGTAATTTAAAATGAAAGAGGACATTCTTATACTACCTGTGATCATTAAAGAAAGCCAAGAAATTTACTCAGTAAATACAAATCTACCTTCAAAATGACAAAAATGCAAAGAAACGTACTGAAAGGGCAAACATGAATAGTTTTATCAGCAACTTATACCAAATTAAAAAAAAGAAAAAAATACAAATGAAGTAATTATGCATGACTAGTATAAGTTTGAGTCAAAGTAAGAAAAGAGACTGATAGGAAATAATTACTAGTTGATTTCATTTTGATAAAGTGAAGCTATATCTGAGAGGTCTGTCCAAATTCGCCACCACATGAGAGAACTCCATGTCACTAGGTTGCTTCTATTTATATGTTATGAAAGAGTGGAGTTGTATGTTATGGTTTGTGTTTAAATGCCCTCCCAAAGACTCATGTGGCCCTGAGGGGGAAGCCTTTTGAAGGTGGCTGAGTCTAGCATTTGTGATTGGTTCGTTGTCTAGCACTGGGATTAGCAGTGTGAGTGCTGCATCCATCCAGGAGCAGGTAACTGGCATACAATATAAGAGAAGAAAAGAGGCATGTTCTTCTCTTTTTGCCCTTGTTGCCATTATTACTTGCAACTACCATGAATGGTTAAGCCTCAGCCACACTACCATGCCTTGGAGCCAGCTGAGTATGGACTTGAAACCTCCAAAAAATGTAAGCTAAATAAACTTTTCTTTCCTTAATTTTGGGTGTTGGGTATTTTGTACCAGCAAAGAGAGAAAAGTAACCAAGACATCATACCAGCATTCAAGGGTCAGTCTACTATTCTATATGACAATTTCTTTCTACATTAGAATGATATATATTTGCATTATTACTGCATTGTTTTTAATGCATTGAAGAGGCTTATAGTAGGTCTTTTAAAAATACACACAAAACTCCTCTATAGGTACAGCTTCAAATGAAATTTGAAAGCTGTTTGAAAATAAATTATAGAAGTCACACTTTCCATGAGCCAATGGCAGCCCTGCAGGGCCTGGCAGGAGAAACAAGAAGCCAATTTCTCTTCCCATGAGCCAGCAGGTGCATAGGCTGGGAGATAAGAAAACACACACATACACAGACATACTGTAAGCAACCAGCTGATTCAAAGGAACACAGGCTGAGTTGATAGCAACTGAGGTACAAAAACAACTTAATACTTGTATTGTTTGAGTGCCTTTGCAAGCCTAAAGTCAATAGTCTGAGCATCTACTTAGAGGACAATATGCAATATAACAATTATGGGGGATTTCCTTCTGTCTTGTTTTTGAAATTCAATATTGTTCTCACTGTTGTTTTGTTTCATCTTATTGTTTTGTTTTATTCAGTGTTCAGTTTTGATTGGTTTTATTCTGCTTGATTTTACTGTGTCTGATTTTATTTGATTTTATTGTGTCTTATGGTATGGGCAGCAATTCTGAAGATAACAAGAGGCATTATAGTAGCTATTGTTGATTTCCTATTATCCTATTTTGAAATCCTATATCACTTTCACTGTTTCATTTTGACTGGCTTTATTATGTTTTATTTTGTTTGGTTTTATTCTCTTTAAAATAAAATTAAATAAATGAACAAATAAATAAATAAAAAAGGTTGAGTATACCTTAGAAGTAAGGGATGACATAATATTAAAAGCTCTAGTAATGTAAAACAAACTTTAATAAATTAAAAGAAAAAACATAGTTTTGGTAAATGCAAAAATGACCACATTCTATAAAATCAGCTTCAGTGCAAGACTCAAAAAATAAAAAATCTAATCAAAGTATAAAGAGAAGAAAATTTCCTTAACTCTAAATCAGTGAACTGCAAATATTTTATAAGTTGGTGTATAGTCAGTGTTTACTAAAGAAATACATATAACACAAAATATACAAATATATAAGAAAGTACAATACAAGATTGGCTTACAGTGGTCACCCATAGAGTCAGATTGTGGGGGTATGCAGAGGATATCTGCACACTGGAGACTGAAGAATTCAGTCAAAGCTCTGGAGCTCACTGCCATGTCCTGTGCAAGTCTGTATCAGGTTGCCAATGAGTCTGCAATGGAAGACTGAAGAGTCTATGCTGCAAGCCAGGAGACGACTTTCAAGGTGAAGGAAAAGACCCAAGCTTCTCCAAAGAAACAGAAGCAGATCCATACTTCTTCATTTCCCCTTTATCCCATCCAGGCAACAAAGCTTTAGGGTGGGTCTTCAACAGTTTAGGGTGTGGAATTGCTGACCCAATTTAGTTGAGCTTTTCTTACTCATGTTGACAAAATCAATCAACCATCACAGTTGGTTAACCTCATAATCATTTGTGACTCCTTTCTCAATGTTTTTCTTTATTGTAATGCTGGAAAATTCCATATATATCTTCACAGCCTCTTTGAAAATGGTTGCTTGAGTAGTTAGACTCACTGCAGCCATGTTGGGGACATGAGGAAAACATCTGCATCTGGACTGGTTTTACATGAAAAACAGTACACTCTTATTACACTTTCTACAACTAAACACATTCTTGAGAGATACTAGGTACCTAAGAAAAATGTTGAATTTCCAGCACCATTGCTTCTAAAATTTAAGATCATCATAACTTTGCCTACCATTCATTACTGCTTTCATTCGCCAGCAACTGAATATTCTTTTCAAATTTTGAAGGAAAGCTACAAGGAAACCTATTACAGAAAAATTACAGTATTCATAAAACAATGAAGCATAGGTTAAATTATCATAATAAGAATTAAGCGAGCATGCTACATTATAGAATTAATATATAAAACCCAAAAAAGTCCAGCATCTTTAATTAAGGTCACAAAATCCAAACTTTTAACCACATAAAATTATTATGTCCAACAGCTAATCAAAAATAGCTAACAAGCCCAACAAGCAAAGCATTGGGACCTACAAGAAAAATAATCAGTTTCATAAGTTCTTAGAAAACTAAAATTAGAAAGAATTGAAGTCATTAAGATTATAAATTAATTTTATGAAGCTGGTCTCTGGGAACTAAAACTAACATCTACTTCATATTTAAAAACTGAATGTTTCCCTCAAACTGTGGAAGAAGAAAAAGTTATTATCTCTTGCCACTTTGTTCAACATTAAATGAAAAAGTACACATTTTGGAAGAGAAAAGATGATCTTGTCTTTATTTACAGATGGGATGATCATACAGCTAATAAATTCTAATGAATATTCTTAAAAACTATTCACAATTAAAATCTACTCACCAGCATGAGTTTAACAAACCTGCCAGATAAAACATTAACATGCAAGTATCTGACACGCTATGTTCTAAGACAAAAAATTGAAATCTGAAATTTGGAAATATCATGCAAACCTATAAAATGCTTAGGGTTATATTTAACAAGTTATGCATAGGAAATGCCTTAGAAATTAACACCCTAAGTGAATAGATACAGCACATTCCATGAACTGACAGTCTCAACAATGTTAATATATATTAATTCAAATCCCAAGTTTTCTTTGAAAATCGACAAGCTGATTCTAAAATTTAAAAAATATAAATGGCATAGAATAGCCTAACAAATAAAAATAAAAGCAAAGTTGGAAGATTTTATATTACCTGAATTTAACTTTTACTTTAATGTTACAATAATTGAGATGTAAAATTGGCATTTTGATAGATATACAGAATTACAGCAAAGATTAGAAAGTCTAGACATAAATCCACAGATATATGGTTAACTACTTTTTGACAAATGTATCAAGAAGAGTCAGTGCAAGAAATAGTCACTTTAAAAAGTGAGACTGGAAAAAATTGAAATTTCATGTGAAAATACTAAATATTAACCCTTATCCCATACCATACACAAAATGTTGACTTGTAATGGTTAATAGATCTTATTTTAGATCAGCCCAGTCCTACTCTGAAAAAAGCTAGCTCCTGATGCTTTGAGACAAAAAGGAAGGGAGGCAGACAGATACAAGATGGCTCAGAGTGTAAGTTACCAGGGGACTCACTGACAAAAGCAAGATTCTGGGCACCAGCAAGAGCAGTTGAATCTTTGTAGTTTGGTCAGAAAGAGGAATGAATCTGAATTAGGATAAAAGTGAATTCATTCTCACAGTAATGTACCTAGTTTATCTTAAGTTAATTACCCAGAGTCAGGCAAGGATTTGTGTAGCAAGGATCTGGCTACAGAGTTCCACAACTCTAATAATTTTTTCAGTTGGTGGTTTGCAAGGAAAGTACTGATTATCTCTCAAGATGGCTGCTGTTATGTCACACTGTAGCTGTACAGACATAATTATCAAATTTAAAATTAAAAATATTCCCCAAAATGATATAACAACAAAACAACACCTTTTTCCTATTACAAAGATAGGAGTAAAATATTCATGACTTTAAGGTAGGCAAAAATATTTTACCTAGGGAATGAAAAGCAAACTGTACATTAAAAATTGATTAAGGCTTAATAAAGTTAAAACAGCATGTTTCAAAAAGCATTCAAGAAAATCCAAAGGTAGGCCTTTAGTTTTTGGGGAAAAATCCATTATTTACATGTTTGAACAAAACAGTTTTATCTATGATGCATTACATTCTTCTTATGGTTAATACATTGTGTCAACTTGAGAAGTTTAGAAGTTTAACTGAGAGACTCAGCAGGGAGCCAGGGTTCTTACTTTGTAAATATCCTCATCCTGTGCAAAGGAGGGCAAGGACATTTTGTGAGTGTTACTGTGTACAAGTTAAGGGTAGAGAAGAGAAGAGGCTTGTTTACTCTCTCTTTTGCTCTGGCTGCTGCCTTGAAGTGTTGCCCCAGTGCCATGCCACTCTGCTTTGGAGCCAGCTGATTATGGACTGAAATCTCCAGAGCTGTAAGCTAAATAAACCTTTTCTTCCCTAATTTTGGGTGTTAGGTGTTTGTCTCAGCAACAAAGAAAAGTAACCAAAACAGTTCTCTTCGAACTCAAAAATAGGCAAAAAAAAAAAAAAACCCTAATTTTTAAAATGATGAAAAAAGTTTTACAAAAGCATTCCACAAAACAATGTATATACAGAGCCAATAAAAATATAGTTAACATCATTTGACATTGGAAAAATCCAAATTAAATTCTTAATTTGGTGCCAATAAAAACTTTACAAACAGCTAAAATTAAAAAAATAAAACTACTGATATCTTGTCACTTTCTTCATTACTAAAATACTCAACACTTAAATGTAAAGGAGGAGGTTTATTTACTTATTTATTTTAGTTAACAATTGCAGAATTTTCAGGCCATGATTGATAGGCTCAAGTAGAAAAACAGCATGGTAGAAGGACCTGCCATGGAGGAATACTGTTCATCTCATGGTATCCAGGAAGCAGAGAGAGAAGTGAGGAGCTGGTGAGGGAGACACATACAGTAGAGCACTCGCTCAGTAACACACCTTCAACCGGGCCCCAACAGCAAGTCATTCATGAACTACCTCATTGATTCAGCACTGATGGAAAGTCCAGGTCCAAAGTACCCTCTGAGACTTGAAACTCTTATGTGAAAGCCCCTGTAAACTTCAAAAGGAAAGTTAAACACTGTCAACAGACAATAGCAAAGGATAAACATTCCCATTCCAGAAAGAAAAGTGGGATAAAATGTAATCAAACCAAAAAGCAAGACAGAAACCCATCAAGGCAAACATGAAATCCCATAACTCTATGTCCAGCACCTGAAGCAAGTTTTGACAAGATATGAATTTCAAAGGGCTGGGACTGTTCCACCCCATAGCATTGACAGTGGCAGCCCCTATAGCCTCTCTTTTGGAATAGCTTTTCTTACTGTCTACAGGTTTCTTCAATGATATTTCATGTTCCTGGTTTCTGCAACTTCCTGGGGTCACTACTGAACTTGCAGCTGCACTTCCACAGCTTTACCCACTGGTCTCTTGAGGACACACTGACTGGTCTCCTAAACCTTCTGAAATCTGAATGGAAGCTTCCCTGACCCCACAACTCATTCATTCTGCATGCTATTGAGGCCAGCACCACATGAATGATACCAAGGTCAGATGCTTGGTCCACTAGCATCCAAGTCCTCTTGTATTATGGCTTCAGAGGTCTCTGAGTGTCTGTCTGACTGAACACTGTGAAAGGAATTCTGAGTAATCAAATCTCTACTCAGTCCCTGAAATAGTGCACCCTGGTGCTCTCTTAAAGCAAACTCTTAAAGGAGTTTGTCTTTAACACCAACCCCCTTTCTCTGAACCCAGGGTCTTGTACATGGTAGGCTCATGCTCTAACAATGAGCTACACCACTAACTCCTACTCTTTTACAACCTTGAACCCTTAAAGCTGGGTGTCTTGCTGATTCCTGAGATCACCTCAAGGCATCCTTTCTATTGTCCTGAGGTAAAGTAGTTAGCTTCTTTTTAATACTAGTATGTTTAGCAATCAAGCTCCCCTGGACTCTAACTTTATAAGTGTTTCATTTCTAGAAAAACTCTAATGTTTTTAAATGGGCTTTTTGTTTCTGGTTCTATTCAAAGCCTTTATTCAATCAGAAGTACACGTGCCATAGCCTGAACTTTGGACCACCTTGAAATTTCCTTTGTGAGATTAATCCCAGTATCCTGCAAGTCTCAGGACATGGGGAAAATGTAGACAAATTTTCTGCCAGAGTATAACATATATGGCTTCAAGTCCAACTGTCCATGGAATTTTTGTCTCCTGCTGAAACTTCCTCAACATGGTTGTAACATCTACATTTTTTCAACCTCTGGTCTTCAATGCTGTGATCAGGATTTTCCATCAAGCTTGTCTTTCAGCATTCTAGGCCTTCTCTGGTTAGCCAACTTTCCAAATTTCTCCTGCAAACAAATTCCCAAAACTTCTAAACTACATGGTCAGGTATAGTCACAGCAATGCAAAATCTGTCCTAGCCAACTTCCTCATCATTGAAACAAAATCCTCAAATCCTAAATTTAAAGGAGAGGTTTAGCTTGGCTCACAATTTCAGATGTTTCAGTCCATGGTTGGCAGGCTCAAATGCAGAAGCAGCATGATAGAAAGGATGCCATGGATAAAAGTTCCTCCATCATGGCAGTCAAGAAGCAGAGAGGGAAGGGAGGAACCAGCAATGGAGATAGATCCTTCCAGGTCATACTCCTTGTCACCCACCTTTAACCAGGCCCATGCTGTTGACACCCCAACAGCATATCATCCATGAACCCACCAGTTCATCAGCAGTTGAGTGCAGCCCCATGATCCAATCACCCTCCAAAAGTTCCATGATTGAGTGCATGAAAGTTTTGGGCAGCATTGCAGACCCATACCGCAACAACTCACAACTCCACAAGTTGGTAAAGAAAGATGCATATTTTGCTGATGGGAATGAAAAATGTTATAATCACTTGGGAAAAAATTTAGAAGCTTCTTATAATATTAAACATACATGTCACATGTCACTTGACTATTCCATTATTAGGTGATATTTATCTAAGAGAAATGAAAATGTAATTAATCAAAAGACACATGCAAAATATTCATAGCAGTGGTTTGGTTTGGTTTGGTTTGGTTTGGTTTGGTTTGGTTTGGTTTAAGTGATAACCCAGACCTGGTTATAATCAATGCTCAGACCAGGATAATTTATAAGAAGTCCATAGAATCAAATACCATTTGAGAAGAACAAATATCAAATTACTGACATATACAAAACCATAAGTGGACCTCAAGAACATTACACTTTGTGACAGAAGCCAAGCATAAACAATATACAACCATACAATATCAAAAACCTGTGTTAAAAAATTTGTGCTCATCTCATACTATATACAACATATATTCCTGTTGTATTAAAAACAAAAATGGAAAAGCTAAAACTTTAAGCTTTTTATGATATTGTACTAATAATTTTTAGTTTTGAAGCATTTTACCCCATCATGTCACCTCTTTGTGCAATTTCTCTAGCAGAAGTTTCTTCCTGGTGGCTCAGGACTCTCAACCACAAATATTAATTACATAAAGCCCTCGTGAGATGCAAGCCCAGAACTCATACAGCTTCTTCTCTGGTGCATTTTACTGCTAGTGATGCAGCACGAATATACAAAACCTAGGGACTGTCCAGGGCAAAACCACCAGTAGTCATGGGTCACTGGGGACTACCAATGTAACAGACAATCACACATATTATGGCTTGGAACAAAAATGTCCCCCAAAGGCCTCATGCACTCAGGCGAGACTTGGAAGGTGACTGAATCATGGGAAAATATACCTGACTTGCTGCTGGGATGTGAGGGCTGGTCAGAAGAGGTGGGTCACTGTGGATATCACCTAGAAGGGTATATCTTCCTCCCTGGCCCATTTCTCTGCTCTCTACTTCCTGATCAGAATGCCTTGAGCAATTTTACTCCTCCAGACCTTCTACCATGCTGTTTCTGGATTTAAACCTGCTCAACAAGGATTAAAAATTCTGAAATTGTGCACCAAAGTTAACAACCCCTCAGTTAAGTCATGAGTGTCAAGTATTTGGTCCTAGCATCCAGATAAGTGTCAGTTATGTTTTAAATCTGGATGCCCCCTGTCAATCCTTGTATGCTCATAAATGGACTTTTGAAAGGCAATTGAATCACTGGGGTAATATGCTGACTTGCTGCTAGTAAGTGGGGACTGATCATAAGAGGCAGGTGACTGGGGCTGTGACCCGGTAGGGGTCCCTTCCTTCCCCCTGGCTGAAACGAGGTAAGCAACTGCCTTCCACCATGCTGTGCTGCTATGGAGCTGGCTAAAGAGGGACTAAAAATGTGAGCCAAAATAAATTTCCCCTTCTTTAAGTTGTGGATGTGGTATATTTTGTTGTAGCAAAGGGAAAGTGGCTAAGACAAGTGAAAGGAATGCCTCATGTTGCCAAAGATATTTATCACTAGAATAAACAAAGTATTAATATTCAGATTCTATAAAGAGCTCCTAAAAATCAACAAAGACAAAAATCTTATGATTAATATACCGTTGTATCCCTTAGGCCTGGCAAAAAGTAAAAAAGTCTACTATTGGTTAGTGACCATGTAGAGTAACAGAAATTATTGCAAACTTGCTGGTAGAAGTACAAATGGGCAGAAAAAATTTTGGAGAACAAATTGGTAAGATTTTATAAAGTTTTAAAGTCACACAGTTTCCAAACAGAAATATGTCAATTATAAAGTACAACCCAGAAAACTCTCACATACATAAACTACCCAACAAGTACAAAAATTTTTGTAATACCTTTCTTTGAAACAACAAAAACTTGAAAGTAATGTAAATCTTTCCATATGAGAATGGACAAATAAATTGTAGGGAAGTCATGCAATGTCATGTAAAGCAATAAAAATGTTCTAAATATATTGATGGAAAAATCAAAAACAATGTTCATAAAAGAAGTTGCCAGGTTAAAATCCAGAATGTGATACTGGAATTTGGAAAATGATACTATACATTTTTTTTAGGAACACACACATATATGGTGAAACTATAAGTAATGTAGAAGGTTAAAGAAAACCAACTTAGGGTAGTAGTTAGCTTGAGGCGTGATCTTATGCAACAACATCACGAAACTATATAGAAAAGAGCTTCATGGGTGTTTCTAATGCTTTCTTTATTAAGCTTCATAACAGATACAAGAAAGAATAGTGTTGTTTTTATATTTTTCTAAGTGTGAAGTGTATCATTATATAAATAAGTAAGCAAAATAAGCAAAACACTGTTAAACTATCCAACTAGGTAAAGAGGAAATGCATTGAGCATTATGGCCTGTAGCGATTATGTGCTCTTAGAGCATAGAAATGCAGAGTTTAGAAGGATCAATAAAAAGTCTTTCAAGAATAAGTGAGGGAATATATTGGTCACTATTTATGAAGTTTTCCCCATTCTTTCTTCTTAACCTGTTAGAGGAAGCTCCTCTCTGAAGACAATAACTAAATAGCTTTTCAAAAGAGGTATTATCTAGGTTTCTGTAATGCATTGATTATAATAACTGCTTTCTTTTGCTCATCATGAAATTGACTATGTAGCAAACTTAAACCTTCTATATTATATCTAAGACTCACCTGCTTTACAGCAATATGCCTTTTTACAAAATATATCTCAGGCTGAGTGTGTAGATCAGTGGTAGAGCACTTACCTAGCATGTGTGAGGCCCCGGATTGTATGCCCCACACGACACCAAAAAACGGTGTGTCTCTTTATTAGACAAGACAATGTATGTGCTAGAACAGTGATTAGCTCCTCTCCAAAACCATGAAAAGGAAAAATGTCCAAGCTAGAATGTAAGGTCATTCCTCCCCTGCAGGGATTCCATGAATTAAATATGAATTCATTTCCTTGATTTTACTTAGGAATATTTGGAACTAAGAGTCTGCCTCAATAATGAAATGGTATCCAAAATAAATGCAAACTGTGGCCAATAGAATTGCCCCCTCTTTTTGTTGTGTTTTAAAAACATGTATTTTTTGGGTTTATATAGAAAGTGTAAAAGAGATATATAATTAAAACACTAAATCTTACCTGTTCTAAGGTGATGATCTAATACATAAACCCTGCCATCTATTTTCCCACACACACACACACATCATATACTTTTAACTATAAAGCTGTAAATTAGATGGGCCACACATTTAAAAAATGCTTGTGTATATTAGAAGGAAGAAAAGAAGAAACATGAACAGTCTTCTGTGATCCAACCCACAGAATTGTGCATGACAGGATAATTTCAGAATTTCTATTTCATTCTTCCTAAAACCACCTAGGAGATAAACGATCTAAAACCTATCTAAGAAGTTAACTCCTACTCATTTTTAAAACGGAGCTCAGATAAAGTTTCTCTTGGAAAGCTTTCCCTGGTACCTCTTTCTTTCCTGCAGTTAGGCCAGTTGTGACACTGACCCTGGTTCTCTGGACCAGCCCTCATGCGCCTGCCTTTCCTCTAGGCAAGGACCACACATGGTCAGGGAATCAGATCTCTTTTAGTGTCCTTGACTGGGCTTTGTGCCTGGCACTTGGTATTTACTCAAGTATTTGTTAACCTACCCTTTGTGTAATAGATATTCTAGGTCTACTTCTCCCTATCAATCTAATAAACACCTTACTCTAATCTAGAAAAGAAATGTTTCCAGCTGTATATGAGAAAAAATTATGTCACTTTTCCAACAACATGCTAGCACTTTGTTTTCCATGTTCTCTCTTCCTGCTTCTCTAGCAGAGGAGCTCCCTGAGGCATAACAACTTTCCTCTAATAGAAACAGCACTTAAATTCCTACTTTCCAGAACATTGTGCTTGAAACATACTTTAAATCAAGTTGGTAAAAGATGCCAATGACATAAGACTACTTAAATATATATCCTAGCAACAGAGAAACTACTTCATTCAACCTGCATTAAAATTTCACTTTGGATAATATTTGGTATAATTTTCATAATATCCTTGGATTCTTGTCACAGTATCTGGAGATACATTCAAGAACTCTCCTCAAAAAATGGAATAAGGGATACAGTGAATTATGTATTGTACAAAAAGAAGTGACAGATGGTATTGTAGAGCTTGTTGAAATACTGGTATTTATACAATAAGCATTAAATGCATTTCTCTAGATAAATGAGGTTATTTGCAGGTATGACGCACCTAACCCTGAAATAACGGTTTATTTTAGATTTGAGTGCATCACGCAGCTTATTTTAGAGACTGCATCTGTCAGAATGAAACTGATGTGATGCAGAAATTCAAAAGATATCTCAAAAAAAATCTCTTAAATACACCTAAAATGGGAGAATACAAACAATATAAAAATAAACTGTAGATTTCCTTAGTAATGGAAGAGGTATAAAATGAAAAATTGAACATTAAAAGTAATTGAGAAAAAAGAATTTGAAATCATGGATGTAAAGTACTTTTAAAATATCCCTTCAATAAAGAACTCCACCCAAGTACATGAAGACTAAATTACAATTGTAAATTTACAGTAATCCATAAAATCAATTAATTTACTTTAATTACTAGGTATCAAAGTAAATCTTTTGAGGGTGGAAATGATTAATTCTACATACAAATTGGAAAATGACTTCTTTCTTGGCATTTTATTTTGAAAATCCATTTTTTAAAAAGCTTAGGTAGATAAATCTTTTCATTACAAATTTTATTATCCAACTCTTCTCACCCTTGCTTGTAATTTTTTCTCTTTATGAAGAAACTCAATCCTTATATCTTTAAAAATACCTTTATTCAGCACCTAGCAGTGAAAAGGATTACCAGTGAATAATGTAGTTTTTCTGAAATTACTAAAATTTTATTTGAGAATTCATTGTTTATTCACATTGACAGAAAAATAGCACATTAAAAAATATCATATTCTGTAGGATTTATAAATTTTAGAAACAGTTTTCTTCAACTGAAGGCTCAATTTGAAATTTGATCTCCAACTCTTCCTCAGGGCTTTTCTGCAGCTCTTCCTAAACTGAGGTTCAGTTGGACCTTCATTTCTTTTCGGTGGATTCAATCAACAACTACTCTAAAATATTTTTAAATATTTATTGAATATGTACAGACAATTTTTCTAAACAATATAGTGTAACAACTATTCACATAATATTTACATTGTGCAAAGTATTATAAATAATCTAGAGATGATTTGGGTATGCATAGGATATATGCCAATAGTATGCCATTTTTTGTCTAAAGGATTTCAGCATTAACCCATTTTGGTTTCTTTGTAATTCTAGAACCAATCTCTCTCAACCAAAAAAAGATAACTTTACAGAATGAGGCAGTGCCATTCATCAGTAACTCTGGCATATAAAAGTTAAATACTCTTTTTAAAAATAAAAGTAAAATACTGGATTGAAAATAGATGTGCATATTTTATATTTGTGAAAATTTGGTAACAGATTCACAAATACCACTATTTATATTCATTTATGTTTTAATAAGTATGCTTCCAAATGCATGGATGATGAATATCTTCAAGACAAAACAATTATATGAATATCAACTTGTACTTTGCCAAAGAAAAACAATAAAAACTATTTCACATTTTTTTCTCCCAGTTATCCTACTTATGTATCATGCTTCTCCTGGAAACCACAAATCTAAAGTAGACAAGACATGATAAAATAATGAACACATAATAAAGTCTATCTATATTCAACTTCAAACAAAGATTATTAATGCACTGATCAAGCTTCCTCATTTTAACATGTTTATAATCTTGCTCATGATTACCCACATAAATAACTGAAAATTATAGCTAAATGCATGTACAATTATTTTCCACTTCTACTATGTGCCATTTTCTTCTCTGAATAAAAATGAAGCATTAACTGCATTGAACAAAAATCTACATCGCAGAATCCTTTTCTCTCTATTTAAAAATCATTACATGCTTTTTAAAAAGAAACAAAAAGCACATTGTGTGAAAACAGTGCATGCTCTAGAGCAGGTAAATTTGTATTAGTAGCCTACTAGAAATAATTGACATGGTACCAATTACACAATCGAAGTGATCATAAAGCAATTGAGTGTGGAAAGAATTATTCTGGGGGAGTGTTTCTATAGTACTACTTGCTGAGGCAGAGGTAAGTGACAGGAAGGTTACAAACCTCAAATCCTTTTTACATCAGATACTGTCCTCAGATAATGATTTATTTGGATTGTTTGATGATTTTAAAAATTGAATATTTTACATTTTGATTGTTTTTCAAAAATCAGAATCCTACAGTATCTCCATTCTCTATTGCAGTGATTCTCAAGGTATAGTCCCTGCACTAGCAGTGTAAGTCTTTCTCGGGAACTTGTTATAAATGAAGACTTTCTGACCTTTTCCCTAATTTACCAAATCAGAAACACTGGGAGTGGGCTATGAAATCCATATTTTAACAAGTCCTGCAGAGGTGTTGGATGAATGCTAAAGTTTGAGAACCGTGGATCTTTGTCAGTGAAAGACTTCTGTTTTGTGTTTTTAATGAAACAAGGCATTAAATTTTATAAAACCCTTTGATTTTTCTGCATATATTGATATGACCATATGAGTCTTCTTTAATGTTTTAACAAAATGAACTATGTTGATACTGGAATTTATAATAAGATATATATAATCTCTATTTCCTGGCACAGAGCTCCCAAAACTTTTGGACTCTACAGTTTTCATGTGCTACTGAGATAACTGATGACTAGGGGCTCTTGGGCAGCCTCAGAATAGGTCCTGGTTGTGAAGGAAGCAACCATGTGATCAAAGGGTTGAAACATAAACTTATCCTCAACCTCTGGAGAGAGAAGAGGGGCCAAAGTTTGAGTAGATCACCAATGACCCATAGTATAGTCAAGCATGCTGGTGTAATGAATCCTCCACAAAACTCCCAAGAAGAGATGGGGCTTTAACATCCCTCCCCAAGTGCTTCGCCCCAGATATAACTTTCATCTGGCTGCTTGTCTATATACTTTTATTAATAAACCAGTAATCATTTATTAATAAACCAGTAATCATAAGTTCTGTGAGCTTCTATAGCAAATTAATTAAACCCAAAGAGAGAGTTAGAGAAGCCTCGATTTACACCTGGCCAGTCAGAGGCACAGCTCACAAACCTAGTACTTGCTATTGGCAGCTAATGTAGAAGCAGTGTTATGGGATCAAGCCTTTAAACTGTGTGATCTGACTCTAGCTGCAGGCCGGTAAGCACCAGAATCCCATCGAATTATAGGACACCCGGTTTGTTGGAGAACCCCTTTCTGTGTGTGGAAACCTCTTCACACACCTGGTAACAGAAAGATTCTGTATTATACTGACTGAGTGTGTAAAAATAGGGAAAACAGTGTTTTTTTACTATTATTCCTCCAAACCACCTTATTGTTCTTTGCTACAAAGTATCCTTTTACAGTATACTACTATGGTTTGTATGTCTTTCAAAACTCCACGTGTTGGAAACATAATCTCCACATTCATATGTCAATGGAATTTGGAAATGAGGTGTGTGGGAGGTGATTAGCACTATGAAACATCTGTGATAATTATTAGCTTTGTAAGAAGAGGAAGAGAGCCGAGGTAGCACACTTGGCCCATGTGATGTCCTTTCTTAGGTTATAATACATTGAGATGCCAGTGTCATGCTTTTGGGTATCTCAGCCTCCAAAATTTACCATTGAGCTAAATAAATCTATATTCTTTATAAATTACCTACTTAGTGCTTTCTGTTATTGCAACAGAAAACAGACTGAGACAGAAAAGTCAATACAGAGAGGAAGGCCATTGCTACACAAATACAGTGCCTAGAAATGTGGAAGTGGTTTTGGAGCTTCGAAGAACATGGAACAGTTTCAAAGTGAATGCCCGAAAGATCCGGTATAACCCGGAGAGGAGCAGTAAGGGTCACTCTGGTGAGGACTCAGAAAGGAAGTGTGGAACTTTAAAATTTCTTAAGATGTCATGATCAGAATGCTAGAAAAAATATGGACAATAAAGGCTACTTTGATGAGTTCTAAGGATAAATATGGGATACTGAAACAAAGGCCATTTTTCCTATAAACAAACAAGTAAATTGGTTGCATTCTGCCCATACCCTAGGGCTTTGTGGAAGACTGAACTTAAATGTGATGAACAAGGATATGTAGAGGAATAATTATGTTAAGCAGCGAAGTGCTCGAGAAGCTGTGAGGTTACTTTTAGTTGCATTACAGTAAGATAAAAGGAATTATTTAAAGACAGAATTTTAATTAAAGGGGAAGCAGAGAGAAGTAAAAATTTAGAACATTCGTAGCCTGGTCAAATAAAGAGTAAAAAAAGAATGCAAGAATATATCCAAGCAGCCATTTCCTAAAAAGATTAAGTCAGATAAAAGGGCACCAGGTACTATTCATCCAAAGTGTGGGAAAAAGCCTTTCAGAGCTGGCAGAGGTGTTTGGGGGCTGCTGTTTCAAAGACAGCCCCCAAACTCTACAACAGAGTGAACTGAGGGGACAGGCAAAGGAAACCTTCCACAGGCTTACTGCACAGATCTGCACCGGGCCACCACTCGTCACATCCCAGCATGATGCCCCGTGGCTGCTCTAAGTGTAGCTCAAGCAGTCAGATGTGCTGCTGGACCCGCTGTTCCCCAATGGCCAAGCAGTAAAGCCTGGCAGAATGCACATGGCATTCATTCGGTAGGCACCACAGCTTTTTCCCCTCATCCTACTTTGAAAGTGGGTTATTTGTCTTGGTTTCACAGACTTACAGATGAAACTTTGAGCTTCTGCAGTTGGTGCTGGGACAAGTTAAGACTTTGAGGAGCTACTATGAGAAGAATATGAGTCCTGGGAGGCAGAAGTAGAATACTATGATTTGAATGTGTCTCCATCTCCCAGAAGTCATGTACTGGGAAATTTGTCATCCATGTAACAGCAATGAGAAGTGTAATTAAGAGAGATTAATGCCTGTCTCATAGAATTGAGTTAGATACCACAAGTGTATGTTATTACAAAGCAAATTCACCCCTTCTACTTCTTCCTCTTCTATGCATCTCCACTTGCCCCTCTGCTTTTCCATGTTGTGATGTGTCATCTGGCCCTCACCAAAACCCAGGAAGACGCTGTACCATGCTTTTGAACTTCCCATTCTCCAGAGTCTTCAGCCAAATAAACTTCTTTCATTAATAAATTACCCAGGTTCAGGCAACCTGTTGTAGCAATTGAAAACAGAGTAAGCCAAATCCTGTTCTGTCTTGCATGGTATTCCTCAAATTTATTAAGCCATTTTTTTATACATAAATTTAAAAATTATAAATTGTTATTTTTGTTGCTACCATTATAATTCAAAAGACATCTTTACCTTTTCAATAAATATAGCTGTATAATATTTAAATACAGTGATAAACCAGAATGTACTATTTACTTGACCATGCCCTAATTGTTACACGTAAGGTGTTTCTGTTTATACTTAATAGTGTAGGGACAGGGGTCTATAGACAAGAAAATAAAATAGGACCCTCCCTAAGTCTTCTAGCTAATCCTGTCTAGAAGGAATTAAAAGCAAACTTTACTAGACAGATCCCCCTGGGAAGCAAGTCAAATATGAGTAATAAAAGAGAAAAACCAGATAAAGAAAGATACCAAATGGCCTTGGATCTTGCACAAGAGACCAGAAAAACAGAGATGACAGGCAAGATACAGAGAAAAACCCAAGTCCACAAATGATAAGCTATGCCCACCTCCAATAAAACATATGGGAAACAAAAGGGAAAGAGAGTTTGCCTTTAAGACAGTGTGTACTCACACCCGTGCACTAACATATGCATATATGTACATGTGTATCCACTCTAGTGTCACTATATTATTCACTCTAGCATCATTGTAGAGTGTGATACATATCCACATACACCCTTACAGATTATAAGCTAACCAAAAATAAGGTATCCCCTTGCCATCTAGCCACCTGCTCCAAAGACAAGGCCTTAAAACGTAGGTAAGGACATGTAAAGAGACAGAGCAAAAAATCCTGCACATAGGATCACTGGAAAAAAATGACATTAGGCAGAGGTGCCTGGAAGTCAATCCAGTTATAGCAAGTCCTGGGTTGAGGCGAATCATTCAACTGCCCCCCCATAAAAACAGCTGAGAATATGGGGCCCAGGGTCCTCCATTTTTTCAGAGCCCTCTACCCTGATTCTTTCTTCTCAGGGTAGCTATCTATCTTGTCATTTCCTCCTCTTTCTTTTCCTCTTTACAAATAGTTTTCCTTTCATTAAACTTTTTATCCCTCTAATTTTTTTTTATTGGGGCTGAGTTACCATCCTAGTGGGCTGCTCAAGACAACACAGCAGCGGCGCTCGTCCCCAAATGCAACAATAGTAGTGAGGCTTAATGTAGTTCATTTTTCATTGGTCTTTGGTTTTTAGTCCACAAATCAAAAATGCTTTGTCTTAATATTTTTAACAATATGATCTTGCTACATTACTCAGTCTGAATTAAGTTTTTTTCACATTGACTGAAAGATCTTCATAGTGTGTAAATTCACCATTTTCTAACCTTCTACCAAATTTATTGAAAAATATTTTTTGTTTGTTTGTTTGTTTTTGTGTTTTTTGAGACAAGGTCTCACTATGGAGTGCAAACTCACAGCAATCCTCTTGCCTCAGCCTCCCGAGTGTTGAGATTACAGGAATACACTGCTATGACTGCAAAATAATTTTTCTATATTTTCAAAACTTGGGGAAATTACTATACAATCATTTAGAGATTATGTAACTTTAGAAAGAGATTTCACAATAACATACTTTGGTCCACAGTGTACTATTTTGATTAAATAACTCAAATCTGGTGTTTAAACTTTTCATAAAAAGAATAGGTGAAGAGATACTGATGCATCTCATGAACAAAAAAGAGGACTACTGTGGTTTTCAAAACAATTAGCTATTCTTCCAGGAAACTTATTCAGATAATAAAGCCATCAATCATTGGTTAATTTCAACTCAGTGAATAGCAATTAATATAAATGGCACAGAAATAATATCTATAAGGTAATTACTAATATATCAAGTACAAGCTTCTTTTAAAATACTAAATCTTTAAGGTAATAGTGTTACAGGCAACTTAGTTAGAAATATTATAGGCAGTCAGACAGGGCTGGGACCTCAAAGGAGCCAGTGCAGAAGACCAGATACCTTGCAACCTTGCAGGAGACAAACACCTCCCACTGTAGGCCACTCAAGACAAAAGAACAAACAAATGCACATTGTAAGGATTGATAGTCTAAATAGTTCTCTATCACCCTGAAGAAGCCAGCAGTCACTATCCCAACCCCCTACAGGAAGAGCCACTGCTCTTTAAGCATGTTCACTTGCTGCATGACTCGCTTCCCCATTTGTTCCTGATTTAATCAATTTTACCTGAGAAATTAATCTTATTGGTTGACCACAGTCCTATGCCACCTTATGCCCACCTTTCGAATTCCCATTTTTCCCCATCCTGAACCTGTCTCACCTTGTGATTTTACTCAATAAAAGTCCCTAGAAAAGACAGCGTCCTTGGCAACCCTCTTGGGACTCCTTCTGTTTCTCTCCCAGACAGAAGCTCACTTTCTCTCAACAAATACATTCTGTTCTTAACCTCCGTTATTCCTACAATTCATTCTTCAATTTTAGAGAATACGAAATCCAGAGCAAAGCCTCTCTTTGTGATTCAGCGTCAGCTGAATTGTAGGGGAGGGAGAACAAGACCCACCCTGACGGAAACAGCGCCATGCTGGGGCTGCCATGAGAGCAGGACATCCAGAGCCAAGCCTCTGCCCCTATTTCAATGATAGTAGATACATATGGTAGTCATCTTGTATTTAAAAAAATAAATAAATGTTTCAAAACAAATAGACAATACGAACTGGTACCAGACATAAAATAGATTGGGAGTTTCATTCCCCTACATCAATAGCAAATGTCACACTCATCATAAACCAGAAAGAAAATAAGTCATTGACAAGAGCTGCAGAGTCAGAGCTTTCAAGACCAGCCCAAACCTGGAAATTTATTGAAAATCATGCATATGGTAGCAGAAACTCATTATTATCACTGTTACGATTTGTATATAGATGGCTCCCCAAGCCTCATGTAGTGATGGAAGCAGCTGAATCTAACATTTATGATTGATTTGTTGTGTAGTTTTGGGATTGGCGGTGTGAGCTCTGCACCCGCCCAGGGGTGGAGCCAACATACAATGTAAGGTCGAAATGGGGGTATGTTTTCCTTTTGGCGCGGTTTGCTCTTGCTGCTTGCAGCCACCATGAGCGGCAGTGCCTCAGCCACACCGCTCTGCCTTGGAGCCAGCTAAGCATGGACTAGAAGCCCCAAAACTGTAAGAAATAAACCTCTCCTTCCTTCACTTTGGGCATCAGGTATTTTGTCCCAGCAATGAGAAAAAAGTAACCAAAACAATCACTAAATTTCAATTTTCTTTTTCTTTCTTCATGTAATAAAACCCTTCACACCACAATGGCCATTCAAATTTTCTTATAGTTAGCTCTGGCAATAGGGAGTATGTATAGATGATGTGCACAACAGCTGGATATGGAATGTGTTGGTGCATACTTGTAATCCCAGCACTCAGAAGGCTGAGGCAGGAGGATCACCACAAGTTTGAGACCAGCCTGGACTACATAGGGAGATCCTGTTAAAAAAAGAAAAAAAAAAAAGAATATCTGGGTTTCTTGCTCATTCATCACTTCCCCATTTCCCTGCTTATGAACTGGAATGTGGGCGTGTTGCTGGTGGTGAACTTACTTCAGTCATACTCACAGAGATGTTTCCCAAGGATGAACTGAAGAAAAACATAAGACAATCTTGACCAACTGATTAACCCCATGAAAAGAGCAGCAATGTCCCCATGAACCACTTACCACCTCAGGCTTTTGGGAGAGAGAAAAAAAATTAAACCTTCCTATCTTTTCTAAGCCATTTATTTCATGTTGTTGAGGTAGCTGCTATGATTTGGATAGAGTTTGAATGTATTTCCCAAAGGTTTATGTGGTGGAAGCTTGATCCCTAGTGGTGGAATTAAAAGATGCTTCTTTAAAGAGGAGCAAACAATCCAGTGGGGAGTCCCGAAGTTAACTGGAGGGATGTCCTTGGAAAGCATTAATTTTTCTCCTAGGACTTGCAGTTCTCCTAAAGGCTTTGTTATAAAAACTTGAGCCTGACCTCAATTACCTTCTCTCTAGCTTCTGCCTTACTCTATGAATTATTCTTCCCATTGTGCCCCACCCTCGGGATGCCATTGATCATGAGGCCCACACCAGAGCACAGCCTGAAGTGGAGCCTTGTCTTTCAATCAAAGTCTCTTTTCTTCATAGTTCATGCACCTCAGATATTCTATTTTTGTAATGGAACGTGCACTAACAGTAATCAAATCACTATGGTTTTCATATAGTGAGTTCTTTGATGAGCCCAGAAGTTAGTGGAGAGAGGAAGCAAAATGTCTGGGGCTGGGGATATAGCTCAGTGGCACAGCACTTGCCTGACAAGCACGAGGTTGTGAGTTTGTTCTCTACAAAAAAAAAAAAAGAGAGAGAGTCTGAAGTGGAGCAAAAATACTAGTAACTCCTAAGTGGAAGGTGTTAAATCAGCTATTCTGATTTTGGTACCAAGGGTACCTGTGTCATGAGGCACAAGTGATTTGAGGACTGAAGAGTTACCAGGAGAGTTTATGCCTCAGGCAATTACTTATTGGTAACATACTATGGTAACTAAAATTTTAATCATGCTTCGGGGGACAGTTTTACTGAACTAAATGATAGTAACTGGAATTCATGTACAGCAGAACCATGCAAAGTGAAGACTACCTGTACTGATTGTTGTGCTTCTACATATATGCACAGTCCAGAAGTCAAAAAATCCACAAAGGTGTACAATAAAGAGAATGCTGTACCCCAGTCTCTCAGCTATTTACAGCTCAGATTCTCTCACAGTGCACTTTCCAGACAGGGTCATCACACAGACAAATGTGAATATGTACTTATATAAGATATAACTAGAATAATCTATACATAACAGCATTTACATTGTTTTTCCATTGTAGTATAACTTTTATTACTATTATTAAACTATATTTATGTTATATATCTTCAGACCCATTTCACCACATGCCCATGTCGTTGCCCATGGTGTCACATTGTCCTAAACCTATCATTTTATCACTAACCTTTAAGATCAGTATATACATGTCTTTGTCTGATTTTTGTCTTTTTATATGGTACATTCAATGTATAGCTTATATATTCCTGTGAAGACACATTAAAATTTATTTAACCAAATTATTAGTGAATAGTATTCATGTCACTTTCTTAATTAAATTTAGCTATAATAAATATGTTATATCATATCTTACATGTACAAGTATATCTTCAGTGTAAAATCATAAAAAAGGAATTCACGGGTCAGTTAGCACATTTTAACCCAATAAATATTACCCAACACCAGCAATATATGAAATATTCCTGTTTTGTACACTGCTAGCATACTTTACTATCAAACATTTTTTATAGTTTTCCACTCTAATAGGCAAATATTATTTGCAAGAGTTTTAAAATTTTGTTTATCAAGGCTGAAATTAAGCACATTTTTATAAATTTAGGAAAAAATTCACACTTTTTATTGCAAATCGTGCATAACTTTTATCTATTTTAAGGGTAGCTCACTGATTTACAAGAGCTTTTTAAGTATAAGAGTATATGTACTTCTTCTGTGATTTAAATTGAAAATGTTTCCCACCTATTTTTTATTTGCTATTTGCATTTCATAGGTTATTTTTGTTACACTGAAGTTATACTGTGAAATTATGAAAATATTTTTTTATTGTTTTGGATATGGGTCATAATTAATGACAACTTTTCTACTCCAACATGTTTTAACAATTCACTTCTGTCTTATTCTTACACTTCTAAATATTCTTTTATGACCTACAAAGTAGTCATTTACAGAAATTTTATGTTGTTATAAAAGTGAAGTTTAAACTCAAAGTATTTTTTTCCAGAATCAAACAATAGAATGCCACTTATTTATGAATTATTTGTTTTCATCTTTAGTTTAAAGTGATTTTACTGTGTACTAAATTTCCAGAAATGTTTAAATAGCTATTGTATTCTCTATTCTGTTCAGTTCTACATTCACCCATGCACAAGTACTTTATTATTTAATTCTAAGGCAATTGAAATATTTATTTATACTAATCCTATGTGTCCCACCCTTGTATTACTTTTCTGTGTTGGAATTATCATGCTTATCTTTGCTGAATCATTATGACTTTTAGAATCAACTCAGTCAATTTGTAAAAATCTTGCTACTATTTTTAGTGATTTTTATTACATTTGTAAACTAATTTAACAGAAGTAGCAATGTTTCTTTAAAGTGATAGTAATATTTAATATTTCTGTCTAAGAACCCAATATCAATCTCTCTTTGGTATCCCTCAGAGTTTTGTTAGTGCAAATATGTATAGAATGATATATGTATAAAATTATTTTGATTAATTTAATCCTAGACACATAATCATTGTATTGCTCTTATGGGATATTCAATTAGATTTTTAATTTACTTTTGGTATTACAATTGAATTTTATTGATTTCAGAATATTAAATATTTACATAGCCATCTACTTGTCTTTTACTTGCAAAAGCTTTCCAAGTGTTTCTTTTAGGTGTTCTAGGTAAACAGTCACATCATTTTCTAATAATGTTTAATTTTTTATATTCTACTTTTATGCCTACTCCTTCATTCTTTTGTCTACTTGCTTTGACTACTACTTCCATTACAACACTAAACAATAATGATAATAGATACCCATATCTTGTTCCTACACAGAGTGCTAAAACATGATGCTGATTTTCTCACAACTCTGAAAGTTCCATCTATTTAAATGCTAATTTATTTTGGAAATATTCACTTATACTTTTTTATTATAATGTAAAGTTTTTTCTATTAATATTTTATTATATTGTAGAGATTTACAGCAATTCTAGTTAAATATCAAATGTTACTGAATACCATAATATTTTTCTCTTTTGATGCATTAATTTTAAAGATTTGATAGAATATTCTTTTCATGCTACCTAATCCTGAAGTCTATAGGCTGCTGGGAATGGGAAGAAGGTGTAGATGTATGGTTGACTGTGGAATTTCTTTATATTTGCCATATAAACTATTCTTTTTGTATTTTGTAACTTTATTTGGGTTAATTCTGTGGGGTTTTTTTGATGAATAATCCAAATACATATCAAAGAAAGTGCTTGTAGGGCACGGATTTCCTCATGCATTTTATTATATTATTTAGCTTGTATATGGACAGTAATATGTAAAATAAAGCTTCCACTACTAATTTCTATTTCTCTATGTATTTTAATAGTTTTTTTTCCAAATTGTTGTTCTTTCTTGGCTAAAATATTTTAAAATTATTTTTTCCCAGAAATCATTTTGTTTCAAACACAGAATTAATCTAACTACTATATCTGGAATCTATAATACTTATACCAAGTTGCAAGGCAAAGAGAATATAATTGTTTAGTAGCTGACATTCTTTTTTAAAGTGTCATGGTGAATGCAGTGAGTAATTCACAAGGGAGAGTGATTCCAAAGTCCAGGAAGTTTTAAAAAAAGTAAGCAAGCAAAAAAGCACCTCATCTTTCTAGTTATAATTTTCAGACATTCAGGTAACTACTTTTATGTGTTGCTCAACTTTCATAGCCAACCTAATTCTCTTCACTGACCTCCCTTTCACATCTATAGACTAACACTCAGTCAACAACAGTTCTGGACTGTATAAAAAAACAATAGCTGACTAGTACACAAATGGAAAGCACAGGAAGCTAATTATGAGTTCATACTAACCAATTTAGACAAGCAGCTAAGAAATGTCTCTTGGAAATAACTTTATTCAAAGTTGATCACAAAATGATTAATTTCCTAGACTGCTATTTCTATTTATAATTTGGTCAAACCAGAAATTATGTCAATTGGCTTTCTTCTTAGGCTTCTTATGATTGCATCATTGATGTTCTATGTACTAATTTCTCTGTAATGAGGCAGTACTTGATGCTGAATCCTCCTTGAGTGCTTTTGGAATGGAAGTCATCATTTTGGTCAGCTTTTTCCCACTCCCTATGATCACCACATTATGTGTGATCTTCCTCATTTTATAGACAGATTGGCTGTTACTCTCCTTTTTAGCAATGCCATTGTTTCCCCATAAATTCACTGAGCAGTAGGAATTCGTGTGACAAAAAAAATTATGTGAAGACCAACTGTACCAAATTATTGTTGCATTTAATTATCACTCTATGAAAAGATAAAATCCAGAATCTCTTGTCTGTCTCTTTATTCATGCCATCAAGCTTCCATCAACCTACTTTCAGGCAGGAATTTACAGTATTTCTGGTGAAGATTTCTTTGCATAAATATTTTCTTTCCTAATTCTGAGTCAGATTTTCTCTTTTCCTTTTTAAACCCTGTTTCTCTAACTGAAAATTCCCTTCTACCTTGGCACATTAAAAATATTTCAACAGATGTTGCATGAATCGCTCTATGTTTTGTTTCTACACAAGAAAATTGGCTGAGAAAGTGAGTCTCTGTTGATCTGCATTAATGCAGACACCATCAATACCTTCTCCTGAGGAGTATACCTTCCTGTCTGTACTGTAAACTAACTGTTGTGAACATATAAATTATTCCATTCCTTGTTTCTTTTATACACATCCTCTATCTGGTCAAACTATACAACAGCTGTTCTGTTCTTTTTCAATGTAACTGTCTAAAAATGTTGTCACTGGATTTTTTTAATGTTGTATTAGTTTTATTTTTTTCATTTTTCTTCTGTAATGAGCCATGTTTTTCCTACCTCCCTTTCCTGGGCATTTGGCTTTTCTAATGAGAAAACATAGTCCCTGAAGAAAAAAACCTACTTCAAAATTACCCCACATCAAAACTTTGGAAAAACTTGATGATAATATTTATAATTCAGTCTGTACTTAGTACTTATATGATTATGGTAAAGGTTTTTCAATTTAAGACTATGTGTAGAGAACAGCTAAATAACTGCATAAACATCATAAATTCAGTTTTGCAGATGTTCCATCAGCTTAAATCACCCACATCCACATGATTACATGATTATTTTACATCACTCAACACATTTACTCACTTTTTACTCCCTACCCAACATTCAGCTAGCACTTCAGAAATACAGAACTGTAAGATTCCTCCTCTTCAAGTGTCCAGTTCTTAGGAAGTGAGATGCAAATAAATATATGATGAGGAACTAGAGAATTATATTTTTTTACATTTTCCATAAGAAATTTACATTCCAGGAGAGCAAAAACTATAATTGCCCCCAAATCTGTCATTTACTAGTTTTGGGATGACTGCACCTTTCACTATATAAACAAGGAATAGAGCATAAAACACCACTCTTCTTTGTTACATTAGTATAATATTTTCTACATGATCAGTGATGAACAAACATTGAATGGATGGAAAACTGATTGAATGGAGATCATTATGATCTAAACATGATTATTGTACTACTAGTAACATGTTCTGTAGAGGTTTATTTAATTGCCACTCACAAAATCCATTTTAAATATATAAATTAAAGTTATTCTTTCATCTCTGTTTTGTGCAATATTTTTCATTTAGACAGGTGCTTCATACTCAAAATGGTAGTCCCATCTTAGGGCAAACTCAGAGATTTCAACTTAATGAAAATTAGTCTTAACCTGTTCCTGAGAGTTCAACAAAAATTACTATCTAATAGAAAGGAAAGAGATCTTTTGGAAGCTCTTAAACAACTATCAGTTTTTTTTCCTTTGTGTAAATGTATAGAATTTCAGCCATTAGTGAACTCATCTATCCTAGCAAACATTAAGAATGTTGGGAGAATAAAGGGGTACAATCTTTAAACTTTCCAAATTTGAGATGTAATCTATTTGTCTCATTAGAAGAGATTTTCTCATTATCTGCCTTAAATCATTTGAGAATTTTTGATGCCAGTGATGATTATAAAATGTATAGCAAGACTTTTTATACCAAAATGTAAATGAATCTTGAAGAGTAGTCAAGATGCTGACTGTGTCTTGGCTCAAGTTAGGGTTGGATGGGGCTCGTTAGACTGCAAGAGAAAACTGCTGTGTTTCAGAGGGCTTCAGACAGGAACCCTAAACACAATAGGCAGTCTTGATTCTAATGGAAATAAATTGTGGTGTCTTATTGCCACAGTGCCAGGCTGGAACTCTTGGACAGGAAGATACACATTTTTCATTCAAAAAATATTTTAAATTAAAACCTAATAAAATACAGAACAGAACTGGAAATATGTCCAGGCTGTGACTGGCTATATGATTGCCTTCCAGAACAATGTTAAAAAGATTCCTGCAGGAGTCAGGTATTGGACTTCTGGTCAACTTCCAAGAGCTTGTGGTAATTTGGTACCCTCCCTTTAAATTATGGTTGCATCAGTAAGGCAAATATATTTTAATTTGAATTTTATCACTTAGTTTTTCAGTCAATGAGTGAGTTGCCTAACCCAATTAGAAGAGTTAGGTAACTTCATATGTAGAAAATGTGTTCTTGATTTCAGATTGTACTTTCAACACTGAAAATAGCCTTCAATTAAGAGGCTCCTGCAAATAGCTGTTAACATTATTGAAAAGAAAACTCAAAAAACGTGCAGCATCAATAGTCACACCTACAGATACTAGTTCGCTCATAAATTCAGGATACATTTATTTTAAAAATAGACAAAAATCACCAGTTCTCACAAAGTTTATATTCTAGTTAGGGTAAATAATCAACAAAAAAATTTAAAATTAGGCAAACACATATAGAGCAATATAATTTTAAAAGATAGCTGTGTTGTTGAAAAATAAAAGCAGAGCAGTTTAAAAGGAACTGTGGGTTTAAGGCAGACGGTTATAATTCTAAATGGGAGATCAAAATAAAACTTCTTGAATAATAGTTAAATAAATATTTACATAGGTGAGAGTAAACCTTGCACACATCTTGATGAGGAAGTTTTAGGCAAAGGAAAAAGCCAATGCAGAGGACACAGGCCAATCTGGAACATTCCAGAACCACAAGGAAGCCATGTTGCTGGAACAAAGGGGGCAAAATGGAGCACTTATATGGTAGAGCAATGATATCAGAGATGTTGAAGGGAAATAAGCTCTGTGGTGACTTGAAAGGACATTTGCTTTTCTCTAAAAGGAAGCCATTGTAATGTTTTGAGGAAAACAATGACTTCAATTAATTTTCTTTATAAAGGATCTGGGTACCTCCTCTGTATAGATCCAGCTTCTTCTTCTTCTTCTTATTATTATTATTATTATTATTATTAATCTTTTTGAGACAAGGTCTCACTATGGAGTTCAGCTTGAACTCACTTTGTAGTCCAGGCTGTCCTCGAATTCAGGGCAATCTTCCTGCATAAGCCTCCCGAGTGCTGGGATTACAGGCATGCACCACTACTCCTGGCTGAACCAGCTTATTATTTCACCTAATGGTACACACCAGTGATAACTAAATCCATATGCATAGATCACACCCTCATCCAACATGCTCTCATCCCATTGTTAGTTGCATTTGAACATTGTCTATGACAGGAAGGCTCCACAAGAAAAACTAAAATCATAGGTAAGTAATAGGTATGCATT
Organism: Cuniculus paca; assembly: GCA_004365215.1. Classification (NCBI taxonomy): domain Eukaryota; kingdom Metazoa; phylum Chordata; class Mammalia; order Rodentia; family Cuniculidae; genus Cuniculus; species Cuniculus paca. The sequence continues at coordinate 46,689 of RJWT010000445.1, forward strand.
TGCATTAAAGGGACTATTTCCAACAATGTGGGCAAGGTTAAATTAAACAGCAGTCAGACTTGGAAATTACCTAAAGTTAAAAATAGCAGGAAGCTGTTACCATCCTAGGTCCAAAGGCACAGGGTGAATGGTAATTATTGGAACCTAGAAGTAATTTTGAATGTGCAACATAGTATATCTACAAAAGCCACCTCTCTAAGAGAGAAATGAGGGATGATCAAGTCTTGGTTTCAAAAGTACAGACCTATACCAATGCGAATGATATGAAACAATTTAGTCATCACCAAATTTGACACTTGTTTATACACAATTACATCTGTGAGAAATAATATGTAAACAGGGAAAACTGTACAGGTGAAATGCATGGACTAGACAGAATGCACACATTCATGTACTCAAATACTTACCAGCTCCCTGAGTGCACTATGTGTATTGTGAGCCATATTCATTCACACCTGGTGTTACAACTTTCTGATTTCAGATACTCTCTTTTTTATCACTTTATAATATGCTAATTCATAAACAATAATTTTTCCAATGCCTGCAATTATACTTTACATCATTTACAAGGTAAAGTGCCACATTTGTTATAATAGTTATGTGAACTTATTTTTTTTTCTTTTTTCCCCACATTTTCAGATTAATGGATTTCATTTTGGCAGATTGTCAGATGCACATAACATACTTCTTAACCATTTACTGTATATAGAATTGTGCTATAGCTTCTATTAGGGTCCCATCTAGTGTATGTTTGTGTGTGTGTGTGTGTGTGTGTGTGTGTGTGTGACAACTTTTGGAATACTGTGCTCCTACTAGCATTTTCTCATAGTCCGTGGCATTCATTGCATGATTTTGCACACTGCAGTGACTTTCGTGGACATATGTCCAGTTATAGGAAAAGTGAGTATACAAATCCAGATTTTGGTCATATCCCTCCTTTCACTTTCAGTTGATTCTCTTTCTATAATGACCAAAAGCATTGGAAAAACAGCAAAGGATCCCAGTCCTGTGGTCTGTTAAGTTCAACTGCCTGGGCATGCTTCCAGGAAAAATAAGTGGAGAGTGAACCTGAAAAGGCAAATTGAAAGAATGAAGCACAAAAATTTTTTTAAAAACTATTCTTGTTTGATTTCTAGTGTCTTGCTACTCAAACTGTGGTCCAGATATTGGCAACTTCAGCGTCTTCTGGGAGAGTTGGAAGTGCAGAAAGTTGGACCTCTCTGCAGAACAACTGAATCAGTCTGCACTTCAACAAAATCCCCCAGGTGATTCATATGCACATTAAAATTTAAGAAACGCTGTTCTCAAGTCTTATGATATTGGCTTTCCTCCTAGTTGCTACCTCCTTGGCAACTACCTTGCTCTATCCTTTCCTAGTGTCTTTTACTCTTTCAACTCTATAAAAGTTTCAAACTTGGGCTATACCACAACTAGCTTGTAATCTGAAGAAATTTCAGTTGTGGGTGAATTTTGGTATCAAGAAAATCATTTCCATTTTAGTAGTTAACTCCAAGAATATTACACAGAAGTGAAATAACATCTATCACCAAGAAATCAGGTCAAGACCATTATGGTCAAGTTTCACTAATTCATGTTGACTCATATATAAACTATTGTCTATCAGCTTTCAAAAAATAAACAAAAAAAAAGGCAACACAAAGCTTATCATGATTATGAATTGACATATGTTAATAGATACAGAATTTTTAACTTCACAAAATAGCAAACCTTAAGTAATTTAGTTGGCCACACATTCTTTGTTGGAAAATTTCAATAAATGACTTTATCATTAAACTTCCAATACTTGCTACTTGAAAACAATTTAATCTTCACATTCCATCCCCTTTATTAGCACCCCCAGAAAATTCTCCTTCTCACCTGGTTCTTAGTACCTTAATATTGTCTTTGACTGATTTATCTTTCTTGAGCTCACTCTAAAAAGGTGAAGAACTATAAAATATTAACCATTTTTCTTTCTCAGTACCTCAAAATTTTTAGCCCCATTTCTAATTTCCTGGGTGATATCCTTATCATTATTTATTTTCAGATACATTAGTAGCCTCCTAGTTAGATTTTCTATATTTCTTATTTCATCAGTTAGTTCTACCCATACTTTCAGGAGATCATCATCATTTCCAGAGTAAGCTTCACGATCCTCAGCCTAAAATTTAGACCAGTTTTAAATAATCTGGCCTCAATCTAGTATTCAAATTCTGTGTTGGAATCTGCAGGGTGTCCCTAAGAACTCCATCTCTAACTATAGTTGAATCCATAAGCATGTCTCTAAATGCAACCCTGATGTTACAGTTTGTGTTTGGATGTCCCCCAAAGCCTCATGTGGTCATGGAGGCAACTGAGTCTGGCATTTGTGACTGACTCATTGTCTAGCACTGCGATCGGTGGTATGAGTGCTGCACTCACCCAGAGGCAGGTAGCCAGCATACAGTGTAAAAGAGGGAAGGAGGCATGCTTTTCCCTTTTGTCCTTTTCACTCTTGTCACTCGTGGCTACAATGAACAGTTGCCCCTTAGCCATGCCAACATATCTTGGAACACGTTGAGTATGGACTGAAACCTCCAAAACCTGTAAACTAAATAAACCTTTCCTTCCTTCATTTACGGCATCAAGTATTTTGTCTCAGCAATGAGAGAAAAGTAACCAACACACCTGATTATATATGAGCACTTTGGAGAACTCTCAAGCTTCCATTAGATGTCAGTCTATACCTGTTCTTTTCAGCCTACTTTCCTTAATGTCACCTCCTTTTACCTTTGACTGGCTATTCTGACTTTCCTTGGTATTAGTTCCTGGTTTAGTTCATTGGTTTTAGTTTTTCATATATCTCTTGATTCCATGTTTCATAGTCACCAGTCACATCTGCCTACTTCCATTTTCAACCCTATGAAATCTCAACTCAAGTTAATGCACTTGAACACACTTGTTTTTGCTTAAGAAACTGCTGTAAAGTTTTATTTCTTTTCATAATTTTTAAATTTTTATTAGTACTTGCATTTGATACAGACTTATTACATTCATTGTGGAGAGTTGGTACATGTACATGATGTGTCTTAATTCATTTTTACTCCCCCTTTTCCTCCTCCTATTCCCTCCCTCATTCTCCAGAGCCCCTTCCCATTTGCAAATTATCTACATTTGTAATTCTCTATTTCTCCAGCCAAGCTAGTTTCTTGGGTAACCTTGTCCTGTTTCACCATCCATGAGTTAAGTATTCTCTCCATTCCTCTCTTAATACATAAATTATATTCATTCTCTAACAATAAGCTGAACTTCACTTTCTACATAACAGTTTGAATTTCAGCCACATCAGTTACCCCTCCTTTCTTCCCTTTCATATGCTTTTCAGTTTTTGCATCACTGTTTACTTTCAGTTAAGGTTCCATAGGGTGAACTTTTCCTGAATTATTTACATCATATGTATGTCTTCCCTAAAAAGGAATAAAATCTAATTTCCTTTATATACCTTAAAAGTTTTGCTCGTGCTAAGTATATGTTGATTCTTCCATTTGTTTAATGGGAAAAACATTTTTTCTTAGTGAAAAATGTGTACTAGATCCTGAACTCCGTGAAAGTGTATGCAAATACTACAAAAACTACCATATTCTAACAGATTAACAGTGCTTTTAAAAGTTGCCATTAAATATTCAATTCATCTGTTTGCCACTAAGTTTTAATTCTCCAGCAATTTCTTTTTCCAATGTCCATTCTCAGTTACATTCTCTTCTTGACACTCTCTAACTTTAACCATTAGACAACAGGTTTAACACAACCCCATGATTTTCTGTAAGCCTTTTTCTTTTCTTCTTAGTTTCAAGGGGTTGTTTAGGCTTTTCTGTGTCCCTGTGAACACCTCATAGGTGCACCCAGCTCAAGTTCTAGCAACTGTAGAGAATTCAGAGGCTGAAGTGGGAAGGGGAAAGTTTGGCAGAGGTGAACAGAGGGATGGAAACAGGAAGAGGCTTAAGAGGATACATGAACGTTAAAGTTAAATAGTATCATGAAGACATCAAAAAAGTTGTTAAGGTTCCCTTAGGGCAACATTTTATACTCTATCTTAATATATTTAAAGTGCCCATTACTGTCTAGTGAGTTGTTCATAACTTTATTTCATTATATTACCCAACTGTATAAGTGAATATATGATATATATTTACATGTACATATATGTATATATTATATATGTTTAATTGTGTTATGGTTAAATTTTAACATAAAAAGTTACAAGATAATTTCCAACATTTTGGTGATGCAAAAAGTTGGGCCTCTCCACAAAACTTAAAATTTCATAAACTTAGAATGGGCATATCATTAATGTGAATGTTGGAAAGGATTGCTGTACTCTCATGAAAATTAGTCTTGAAGGTTTTTACTTTAATATTCTATGTAGAGGAATTTTTAAAATTACTAAGAAAAATACATTTTCCACATAGCCAATTAAGCAGGGAGAAAAAAAGTTTAGTGTCTTTAATAATGAAAGAAAGAGAGAGAGAAGGCATAAGTGTTATTTTTCAATTTCTGAACCAAAAAAGATGCAAAAATAGGTGGTATTCAATTCTGGTGAGACAAATGCACCTCACCAATACTAGTGAAACACTCCCTGAACAAATTTTAATCAGGCTGCCCTATGTGCTCTTGTGATCAGGACTGGACCTGTCCCTCCTCCTTCTTCTACCACCACTCCCCAGACTTACATAACCAGATTTGGCAAGAATACTGCCAAGAGAATCCCCTCACCCTTGATATCTGTTTGCCCTCAGTGAGAATCCTGTTAGAACAGTCTAGCAAGAATTTTCCCCCATGGCTCCTTAGTAATTTTGGTCCAATAACCTGCCTCTATTCCCCAGGCCTGCCCTGTGGCTATCAGTCTCCACTTGTTCTTGTTTGGGAGTTGAGTCTGATCTCTCCCCATTATTGAGAAGTCTGGACAGCTATCTCAACTATCTTCAATAGAATTTTCCTTACTATGTTAGCACATGTCAAAATAATTTTTCCAGCAGTTGTAGAGTCATAATTCAGGATCAGGCTTATCATTGATGCACCAGGCCTCTCAACTATCATCCCAAGTGGGCCCTTTGAAGGCACTCTTTTCTCCCAGATGACTGATCAGAGACCCATTGTTAAGCCTCCTACCTGCTAGTTTTTCCAAGGGAAAGTAGATGGAAACACTGTGAGGATGATTCTAAAATTTACTCATAGTATCTGAATTTGGGTTATAGACCCCCAACTTATAAGAATTCTTACACAGAAAGTTTGACTCCTGTTTCAAGTAAAAATTCACTACCAGGCTCCTGGGTTGGAATTGTTTTACTTGACTTTGTGTGACTCTTTCTCTTAGAAGCTGGGTTCTGAATCCTATTCAAAAAAAGATCAGGTTAGAGTCTTGGATTTCTCTGTTTAAGGTCCTGAGATGTCCATGAGACAGAGGCTGTGCTACAGTTCCCAGACCTGTTTCCAACTACTGACTAATGACATGGGAGTTTTGTGGTCAGCTGGAAATCTTGCCTCTTTCTGGAACCTCTGTTAACTTTATGCTCTACCATTATGTTGCTAGGTCCCTCCTTTCTTGTTGTCAAGATTTTTTAAAGAATAATTTGTAACTTCAGTGGTATCTTTGGGAAACTTGAAGTTGCCTCTAAGACATCTCCCTACTCAGTGATTCTGTACTTCCTCTTTTCACCACTTGTGATTTTTTCCCCTTGGTTCCTTGGAATCCTTCATGGATCCTCTTAAGCCCCTTCCTGTCTCCATCCCTCTGTTCACCTCTGCCAAACTTTCCCCTTCCTACTTCAGCCCCTGAATTCTCTACAGTTGCTAGGACTTGAGCTGGGTGCACCTATGAGGTGTTCACAGGGACTCAAGACTCAGAAAAGCCTAAATAACTCCTTGAGACTAAGAAGAAAAGAAAAAGGCTTATAGAAAACAGGCCAGATACTTTTTCCACTCAGATAGGACTTGGATTATCCAGATAGTTGCCTGATGTTCTTCAGTCTCTTTACCAAAATTTAGTCCGCAGATTCTTTAAGAATTCTTTAACCATCAGGACAATCAGAATATCCCAAAAGTCACCTTCACAAATACTGGTAAAAAGTGTGACTCCTCTAATTGAGTAGATAAACAACTCCTTTCATCTGCCAGAAATAAAATTCAGGTAACAAATAGGAAGTGGGAATAAACTAGTCAATTTGTATTACTGTGTTTGCCTGTTTCAATGTCCTATTTTCTAGATTTTATTTCTAGATTTCACAGCAAATTAATAGACTGGAATTTTATAAACAGAAATGGAACATTCTTTTGTTTCTCCCTCCCTGACCCTTCTAGAATTTAGAAACTCTTATTGAACCTATGCAAATAAGTGTATTCATATTTCTACAGAAATACACATTTACATAAGTTCAATAAAAATCTGTCCTTCTTGTAACAGGGCATAATTGGAAAACTTGTTTATATAACTAAGACTTTGGAATGTCATATTTGAAAATGATGCATAGAATCAGATATGACCACATAATTTCAAGAAATAAAAGTTGATTTTATGGTTTTATGGAGCTGAATAGTTATAAAACTTTCTTAGAAAACCAAGTTGGTACCTGCTTACAGGATTCTCAGCCTTACAGACTAGTAAGGAAAGTTACTTCCTGCAAAGCCCAGGACTACTAAAACTAACTAGGGACCTAGAGAAGAGAGGAAATGACCCAGATCTTTAGCTATTGCTATAAATCCTGGTAGAAAATTATTGGTTTGGCTGGGGATATAGCTCAGCAGCACAGTGCCTGCCTAACAAATGCAAAGTCCTGAGCTCGATTCTTGGTACAAAAAAAAAGTTATTGTTCTGGATTTCTAGCCTTAAGGGACCTTTGAAAGTCAAATCTGAGACTCCTATGAAAATACTAGCAAAGTAAACTAAAAAAGCTCTGTTATCAATTACCATTTTTGCTACATTTATTTTAGTAATTAGACAAAATCTGATGAGATTGGACTTAATTTGTACACAAAAATAAAAAATGAAGTGATTATATAGACAAAAATTAATTTCAGTGGAAAACTATATCCCTAGTGGATTATTAGAATTGTACTTATATTCATGGTCTTTGAGGATTTTGTTGCCTACCTATAAAGTGTACTGCTTATTGCCATCTTGTACATTTTTTCAGTTCTTACCAAATTCCCAGTTTTTCAGTTTCCTTTGGGATCCAGCTACTCTAAACTAATGTTGCATTTTTTTCACTCTCCTGATGTGGAGTCACTGGCGACTAACCTGGTTGACAAAATCCTTCAAGGGATTTTAAATTATCTTATATCTTAAAGCCCAGGAGTTGAAGCTGAACAGTGAGCATCCTGCGGTGCTTCAGCCAACACCTAGACACTGTCTTGGCTGACCACCCTACCACTAGGTCTCAACAGGTAGTAAAGCTATTGTTTAAGGAAACAAAAGTCAACTGAAGGAGATTTGTGCTTATATTGTTTAAAAGAAAGAATAAGGTCACTACTTTCCTTGAAGAGGAATGACTACTAAAGACACATATCATTAAGGTTTCTCAGGAAAACCGAGTCAGGAGGATATATACATATGCAAGAGAAGATTTATTAGTGAATTACTTCATGAAATTATGATATGCTATCTCCATGGTATGCTATCTTCAAACTGGAGAACCAAGGAAGGTAGTAGTGATATGTATTTGGTCCAAATCTGAAGGCATGTTAACAAGGGGAGTTGATGTTGGAACTCCTAGTCTGTGGGCAGAGAACTAAGGAGAAGGAGTACTGACAACTGGGACAGAAGATAGATGCCTCAGCTCAAAGACAGAATTTATCCTTGCTTTGAGGTGTTGTTCTTTTCAGTTAATTAGATGATGATTGCCTATGTTGGTAGGGGTAGATCTCCTTTACTCTGTATATTGTTTCAAATACAAATCTTCCTTCACGGATATTCCCAGAGATAATGTTTATTGGACTTCCATTTGCTCAATCCAGTTGACACAAATTAACCACTGTCACTCTCTTCTCAACTAAATTTTAGTCTATCATTTGTTCTCTAAGCCTTCTTGACCAAGCCTCAACATTGACCCCTATGCTTAACAGACCTACATCACCACATTTTAGCAAGAATTCTAGTCAGTCAATTTAGAGAGAATTTTTTCACTCTTGATATCTGATTACAGCTGAGCATGAATTCTGTTAGATTAGTTATGTTAGTCTAGAATCTCTAGAGAAACAAACTCAACTCACCCATATAGTCACACAATAATAAAGGACACTAAGGAATCCAAGATGTACAGTTTGAAACTATCTGCTAAATTTCTATTGAAATAACAAATTCCTGAGGTGACCAGTTTATAAAGGGAAATGGTTTATTTTGGTTCACAATTCCAGAGGCTTCAGGCCAGGATGGGTCAGCCTCATTACTTTGGACCTGTGGTGGCACACCAGAGCAGGTGTCCCTGATAGAGCAAAACTATGGCAGAAATCCAGGACAACGAATACTGTCTGAATGCCCAGGAACCGATGGTATTAGACACAGTCCAAGTCCAAATCCAAAGATAGGATAAGATGAATACTGCAGCTTAAACATAGTCAGTCTGAACATATTCATTCTTTCTCAATCTTTTTATTCCATTCAAGCCTGCATGGATTAGATAAGGTCTACCTTTTTGGAGAGAGAATCTGCTTCATGAATTCTACAAATGTTAATCTCATCCAGAAATACCCTTAAAAAAAAACCCAGAAATGATATTTAACCAAATATCTGCTCGTCCTATGCCCCAGTCAAATCAACATATAAAATTAACCATCATAATCAATCTAGCAAGAATTCCTTCTACCATCGTACATTGTGTCTTCTTCTAATAATTTTCCATTCACTAATTCCTTTTTCCAACCTGCCCCTTGTTTGCAAATCTTAACTGGAGTTGGGTATGACCTCTTTCCTCTAATAGTTTTGACACCTATAGCAATATTCTTAAGTAAAGTCTTTACTATTTTAACAAGTGTCAAAAGGTTTTTTTTTATTTTTTTTAAGTTAGCAACTGGGAAATTTAACATTACCAGTAATTCAAAAACACAAATAAAAAATCACATTTTTGTTAAATAAGTAATTTTTTTATTTTAAAGAGAATAAAACATTATAAAACAGAACAAAGCAAATCAGAACAGAACAATGTAAGCAACACAGGACTTCACAACAAGACAACAGGAAATCAACAGTGGCTACCATAATGTGTATTGTTTTCTTCGAAATAGTTGTTCACACCTTCACACATAATACAATCAAACAAAACAAAATAGTATAAAACCAATCAAAACAAAAGAATGAAAGCATTATGGGACTTCAAAATTAGACAGTAGGAAATCAACAATGGCTTCCATAATGTCTCTTGTTCTCTTCAAAATAGCTGTCCATATCCTCATACACAATGAAATCAAATAATAGAAAACAGACTAAAACCAATCAAAACAAAAGAATGAAAGCTTACAGGACTTCAAAACCAGGTAACAGGAAATGAATGACGGTTACTATAATGTCTCTTTTTCTTCAAAATAGCTGTTCATACCATCACACATAATAAAATCAAACAAAACAAAACAAAATGAAACTGATTAAACAAAAGATTGAAAGCACTTTAGGACTTCGAAATAAGATAATAGGAAACCAGCCATGATTATCATAATACATCCCATTATGTTCAAAATAGCTGCCCATACCATCTGACAGTAAAATCTAACAAAACAAGACAGAACAGAACCAAACCTACCAAAATTGTAAAAACATTACAAGAGTTCAAGACAACGTAATATGAAATTAACACTGATTACCACCTTCTCCTCCTTGGTGTTCCCTCCCTTATCACTTTTATAATGTTTAATGTGTTTTTGGATCCCACTAACTCCTTCCATTTTTTTGTGCTAGTGTTCACCTGTATGAGTTCAAACCATTTCACCCATGAACATGATCTCCAGTTGCATCCATTTACCTACAAGAACCTCAAGATTATCCTACTTTATAGCTGAGTAGCATTCCATTGCATGAAAATACCACATCTTTCCTATCCATTCTGCAGTTGATGGGCAAATTTCCCTTGCTTTTTTCTGGTCTGCTGTAACATGGAACAATTGTTTTCTCCCCTTTGATTTTTAATCTATGAATTTCCTTTTGAGTTAAATGTGTTTCTTGTATACAGTATATTGATAGATTTTGTTTCTTGACCATTTTCCTTGTGTTTCCTTTTATTGCTGAAATGAAGCCATCTACATTAATGGTTACAACTAGCATACGTTGGTTTGTCTGTGCCATGTTATCCTCCTATTGCTGGGCCTCTGCTTTTCCTCTTCATTCAATTTCCTGTCCTGTTTGGTGATCCTCCTCTGCTGCTGTTCCCAGAACCATGGTCTTCTTTATTTCTCTCTAAAGTATCCTTCAGCATTTCCTGTAGGTTGGTTTGGTGATCATGAATTCCTTCAGTTGTTCTTTATCATGGAAGTATCTTATTTTTCCATCAATTTTGAAAGATAGTTTTGCAGGGTACATCAATCTGGGTTGGAAGTTGTTTTCTTTCAGGATTTGAAACACTTCACTCCAAACTCTTCTTGACTTGATGGTTTGTGTCGACAAGTCTGTTGTGATTCTGATGGGTTTTCCTTTATAGGTGGTCTGTTTCTTTTCTCTAACAGCTTTTAATATTCTGTTCTTGTGCTGAATTTCTGGGATAGTAATTATTATATGTCTGGGTGTAGATTTATTTTGATTATGGCTAGTTGGAGTTCTATATGCCTCACTTATTTGTATACCAGATCTTTTTCCCATGTTTGGGAACTTTTCTGCTATTACTTTTATAAATAGCATTTTTATTTCATTTGTGTTGACCCCTGCTTCTTCATAACCTATCATTCTTAAATTACTTCTCTTCACATAGTCTTGCAGCCATTGACTTGTTATTTCCTGGTTCCTTGTTATTTTTAAAAGATCTTTCCTTTCATGATTTCTAGCTGCAATCCTGTCTTCAAGGTATGAAAGTCTATCTTCTGTCTCTTTCAAGTGGTTTTGCCTGCTTTCAATTGATTTTTAATTTCCTGGATATGTTTTTGAATCTGTTTCATGCATTTTAATTCCTTTCTATATTGTTCATTAAAGGTTTTCATCATTTTCTTATGCTTCTCTTTTTTATCTATATCTTCTTTAGATATGCTGAGCAATTCTTTGGTTATGTTTTTCATTTCTTCTTTTACCTGAGACATTATTTCTGATCTGAGACATTATTTTACAGTCTCATTAAGTTGTTTCTTTACTTCAGTTGTTATCCTCTCAGAGATTTCAGATGTATGACTTCCATGATTTTCTTCCATAACTGTATCTCCCAGACTTATTCTGTGTGGGCTGGAGGTCTGAGATTGCCTTTTGCTCTTCTCATCTTGTCTTGTCATTCTCCTGGGTTCTTCCCAACAAGCTGGTTGTAGGGTCCTAGGCACATCCCACATTGGCTGCCCCTCTGAGGTGTAGGGGAATGGGACAGGCACCTGGGTTTGTTCCTCTGACCCCTGGTTTACAGGGAGGTAGCGGGGTGTGGTTTGGGCTTCTCCAAACCTGTGCAGCTACACAGGGCTTCCCCGATGACCAGGGGTGCATGGTGGTGGGGCTGCTTCTCTCAGCCCGTGTGTCTACACTGGGACTCCCATGATGGTGGCAGGCACTCCTACACTGGTGGCGATGGTGTCAGGCACACAGGGATGTATTTGTCTGATTCTCCCAGTGGGCGATGGCTGCCTGAAGGAAGCAAGAGCCTCCAATGGTGGCCTGTAGGTGCACGGGGCTTATCTAGCTGCATGTCCCTGCTCCAGCTTGCTGCCCACAGGAAGCAAGCCTTTTAGTGTTGGCAGCCCGCAGGTGGGACAGATCTGCTGATCCTCTCTCCATGTGCTGCCTATTCACAGGAAGCTCCTTTCCATGGCAGGGGGCTGGCAGGTGGGGGCATATCTGTCTTGAAATTAAAAAAAACTTAATAAAAGGCTGGGCACATAAATCCCTGGGTTCAATCCCCAGTACAAAAATGTGAGTGAGTGTGAGTACAAAGAAGAAAAGGGAAGGGGAAGGGAGGAAGAAAGGATGGAAGGAAATACAAGCATTTAAGGAAATATTAATTTAATACCAAGTAAAAAACCAAGAAACAGCATATCAGATTCAGTGTAATCTAAATCTTGAGCTACAATATGTAAAATCTTACTATATCTTCAATATATGTACTTTGATACACATATACATGCATATGTGTATAGAAAAATATTCCTTTCCCAAGAATAAATTTTGTTTTATTTCACATTCTATGATAATCTATTTTCATTAAAGAAGCATTAATCATCTTTACAAAATGTTTTGGATTGATTTTATTTAATAAAGAAACTCCTATAGGGTTTATTATGGGCCATTCAGTTTTAACTTTGCAAGTATCAACTCATTTAATCTTCATTTACATTGCTATAAGCTGGGTGTTGTGATACCCACTTCATATTGGGGAAGCTCAGCAGAGTTAGATCATTGCTGAACCAGAGTTTATGCTCAAGCTGCTTGGCTCCAGTCTAAGCTTTAAAACACTACGTCTTACCACTTCTCTTGTGAGGGTAAAAAACAATGTCTTGAAAAATTTTATGTTTAAGTTTAAAATAGTCCTGCTTTTTATCTAATGCCACATTTTTCTGTGTACAAAGCACAACATACCAGAATACATAAGCTTGACACTCCTTAGGGACCAATAAACTTGCTTTTTTAAACTTAGTGAATCACATGCTTCTTGTACTTCTCAGCACTTCTTTCAGTAAATTTTTGTGTAGATTTCAAATGTTATTTTGTCAACAGTCTCTTCTATATAACTTTGGGCACATTTTAATAATGGCTCACCCTTTGTATTTAATTTTATGTCTAGCGAAGTGATACATGTACACGTGGTAAAAGTCAATTTCTTACAAACATTTTTAACAAATGTAAGCCTTTTAGCAACCCCTTAATTTCTATCTTTCAGGGCAACTATTTTCAAATAATTTTAACTAATTATTTCCATATTTAACACATTTTAAGATAACCAAATTAAATTAGTCTTCCTTTTTAAATGTTAGGCATTATCTCCTGACTTACTGTGATGGATAAAGAGTCACTGTACTTATAGGCAATATGTACTCTAGGATAATGTCATGGAACTTGGCCATTTTACTGGGGAACCTCTATAATTAGTATCTGTAGTGTATTCACTTTTCTTTGTTGTTTCTGCAAGGAAAATAGACTAATCTCTTGTGGAAAGACAATACACGGATAAAATAAGGAGGATGTATGCATGGCTGGCCACTGAGAAGATAAAAATTGTAGTTTTAATTTTTACTAAGTAGACTTTTATTGAATAAATTTATTTTCAGTAGAGCACCAAAATTCCCATCTAACCTAGTGTCAAAAACCCAACCTCTCTTTTGCAATTTATTCACAGTGTAAGTCTTTGGCCCTTTGACCAATAAGGAAATAGGATCACCTAGTTACATTAGGAAATTAAGTGTCTTTAAAAAAGAAAGAAGTAAAATTCCTTCACATGTGAGATAAAATCCAAACTTCTCATCTCAAGATAGGTTTCTAATCATTCAATCGACAGCTGGGCAGAATTATTATAGCTCTTACAATTTTTTTCTGCCTTCTTTTCTTCCTTAGTTACCCTCCCTTTAAGGTGTAAATTTTTGGCAAGATTATAAAACATTTCATCTCAGTGCCTAAAACAATATTTGGTACATAGTTACCACTCAACAAAAATGTTTCAACAAAAATGCTCCTTGGTAAAAGCTCAGAAACTAAATTCCAGGTTCATTTTCAATGATTTCAGATAATCCTTGTCCTCAGGTAGGTAGAATCAGGACATTTAATTGGTGATAATAAGGTCTTTAGAAGCAAATTTTCTAGCTATGACCCAGATGCATGATTTTTGCCATGTGATTCCCTGATCTATGTCACAAGAAAGGTGACCATAATATTTGCCTCTCCACAAATGTGAATATCCTACCCTAGCCCACTTGACTAAGAAAAAATTAACTTCAATTACTGAAGTACCCATGTTTTCCATCATTTTCTTCCTGCATAGTGCACTGCCTTCTTTCACCTGCCCATTTCCTGAACCTCAAAAGTTGCTATGGTTTAGATTTATATTTTGGTTTACAGCACCTCAGAATTGGAAGGAAAATTAAGGCACAGAAAGGTGATAACTCTGCTGGTAGAAACATGATAGGAGTAAAAATGTGTTCTGTAGTAGGCTCTAACGGAAGGTGCAGGGTGGAACAAACCGACTCAGTGGGAAGTCTATGTGACAAGGGTAGGGAAGGAAAGAGGTGGAAAAATAGGGTAGAAAGTGATAAATGAGAGAAAGAGTTCTCTAAGCCAATACTGAATTTAGTTAGCATTTATTAGATGCTTACAATGAGCCAGTCTAATAAATCTCACTTATTCATCAAATAACCCATGAGATAAATACCTTAAAGACATGGGGGTCTTCAAGAATAGGAGACAAGAATTGGAACTTTTACAAGCTTTCTCTGAAACATGGCTCCTTTTCTTATATTCTTCCTGAGAAATGAAGAAACAATGAAATTCTTAATTGGATTCTGGGCCTGTATAGAAAAAATTACTCTGAGATTGACCCAGTGGGGTTACAGCTTCAAAAAATGACACATATAATCAATTTTACATAGATTTCTCATCCCTTTATAACAGGTATGAATGTAGCAGACCTTCTCTTTGCTATCCAATATTTGAAGTTCCTTTCATCTATAGAAAGGAAAGGTCTAGTTTTAAAACTGCTGAAAATAAAAGCATCATAAGACCTTACCAATTCTAAGAATTAAGCCTGTCACTCTGTGTTTGGGTATAAGCATAAAATTAATCACGAAAAAGGTCAATGCTTCTCTTTCAGTATTAAACCTAGAGAAAGATCTGTTTTGTGAAGGAAGAAATCACATAATTAAAATTCAAATTTTATTTAAATTACACAGTTTAAAAAATCTGCTATAGGAATTAAATTAGTATTCATTTAACTTTCATTATATTCTTTAATCTGGAGGAAGAGGAAATTGTATTAATTGTAATTATTATCTGTTAGGTATACTGTACTTTGATAATAGTATATGTGAGTAGGTTTGCACATCCGTAAGCCAATAAATTTATACTCACTTTAGAGAGCCAAAAGAAAATATTCTAACAAATACACAGTACTTACATACTTGTCTAGTAAGAGATTTCTGTGTTCCTTTGATGTCTACATGTTGTGTTGTTTACAAGCTTTATTTTCTTTCTCTAATTAAAGAAATAAAAAGCCCCAGGAATTGTCAGGGAAAACCTATACTTCAAGTTTGTATGTTATCTTATTATGTTTGACTTTTAAGTGTGTTTAATTTTCATTTTCATTGTGAAGGCAAACTTCTATTCCCTTTGATTTTTAAAATCATGTTTCTAAATAATTTTAATTCATGTAAGCGTAAAATAACTCTTTTATTGCATCATTTTGAGGTTGTTGAGTTTCTTTCTACCAGTTGTCTTTTCAAAATAATAACAAAAACAAAAGCACACATTTGCATAATACACACAGTTTCAAATCAATTCTACATACTTTGTTGCATTTTCTCATTCTAAAGCTTTAAGAGATATGGAAGTTGATATTACTTTCTACACTTTATAGATAATGAAACTGAGGTACTGAGAGTTTAAAGTACTTGCCCAAGGGCATATAGCTAATAAATGATAAAATAGAGCTGCAACTCTTTTCTGGTTCACAAACTAATAAATCATGAGTGTTTTTTCAAGCCTTAAATTTCTATTCTAAACAAGTTTTTAGTACAAGGAGGATCAAATAGTTACTTCTTGTTATTAAGATTAACATTCTAATGGCGATCCAAACTCTAGAGCTACAGTAACCTCAATTTTCTTGTTCATAAAAAAAGGTAATGACAGAATTTAACTCTTTTTAGTTGTGAGAACCAGATGAATTAACAGAAGTAAAATGGTTGCTATGGTTTAAATCTAGATGTTTCCCCAAAACCTTAAGTGCTCACAGGTGGGTTTTGGGAGGTGAGTGAATCATGGGGTGATACTTATCAGTGGATTAGTCCACTGACGAGTTTATAGTTAAATGTGATTTGGGAAGCAATCCCTGAATGGAGGAGGTAAGTTACTGGGGGCATGACCTGGAAGGGTGTGTCTCCCTCTCTTCACTTGATCTCTCTCTCTCTCTCTCTCTCTCTCTCTCTCTCTCTCTCTCTCTCTCTCTCCTCTTTGCTTTCCACTGCTATGCCATGAGCTATTTTTCTTCTCTGCCATGCCTTCCTGTCATTCCTTCCTACCTTGGAACCAGCTGACTATGGACAGAAACCTCTAAAATGGTGAGCCAAAATAAACCTATCCTCTTTTAAACTGTGGGTGTTGGGTATTGCATCTCAGTGATAAGAAAGTAACTAAGACAGTGGTCCAACACATGGACCAGGTGGAGTTAAAATCCTGGCTCTGTTATACTACACATGCAAGTCTAGAGCAAGCTACTTCACCTTCCCAAACTCCTAAAATAAGACTAATTCAACTCACAGTTTCTTGAGAAATTTAACTGAGATAACATATCCAAAACTATAGTATAGTTCAAGTATCAGATGAGTAGCTCCTGCTGCTGCTGCTGCTCCTGTTGTGTGACTGTCAACCCTTGCCAACATTACCATTTGTTTCATTTTTGTTCTGCTTCCTATTAAATCTGTGGTTCAGGATTTCACTTCATTCTATACATGCCTTCACTGATGAACATGGTTACCTTGGGTATAGCTGTCTAAATAGATGTAAAACTTCTTTTCACCCACCTTTCCCCCAGCTTTACATTGGATATTGCAGTGGCTTTAATGTCCTTTCCAAAAGGACATTAAGTTGTAACTGTCACTGTGATGGTACTAAGGGGGGAGATAGTTAAGAGGTGATTGACTATGAGGGCTCTGCCTTCATAAATGGATTGATGCTGCTATTGCTGGAGTTAGTGAGTCAGTTATATCAGGAGTTCCCTTCCCTTCCTCCTTCCTTCACTCCTTCTGTTTGTCTCTTGCCTCTCTCTTTCTCTCTCTGTCTCTCACTCTGTGTATGTGTCTCTCTCTCCTCTCTTTCCCGTTCCCTTCCTTTTCTTCTTCTTCTTTGTCTTGTTCTTTATCTCCTTCTCCTCCTCCACCTTCTTCGTCATCTACTTCCACTCTTTGTCTCTCTCTCTCTCTTCCTCTTTTCTCCCTTACTTGTCACGTTACACCACAGAAAAGTTTCTCACCACATGTTGTAGACTCTTGATTTTGGCGTATAAGCATGAGCCACATAAACTTCTATTGTTCATAATTTATACACTCTGTGGTATCCTTTTACAGGGGCAAAAAAAAAAAAACAGAATAAGACAGTTATAGTAAGTTTTTCTTCCAGAGACCTTAATAAAAACTAAACCGACTCATTGGTTCCATCTATTGGGTTCCTACAGCACTCGGTCTGTGACTCTGTAATGGCACTTACAGTGAGTTTCCATTTTCAGTGGCCATCTGAATGTCAGAAGAGGAAGCTGAGTGGCACTGTGGATCCAGTCAGTGATGTTCCAAGAATAGGGCTTCTCAGCCCAGAATTTTAGAACCTCAAACTCATTCTAGTATCTCTGAGAACGAGGAGTCAGTTACCAGAGGAAACTTATTACGTAGTTTCTCAGTCTACTCTCTGAAATAAGTATGCCTCTTTCAAGCAACATAAAGTGAAATGGAAGAGACTTTTTCTAAGTGCCTCAGAGACAAATGGAACTTGAACTGATGAATGGGAAAGTGTACAATGTATGAAAGAAAGGTGATCCTGGAGAAACTGTCTGAGCTAGAGTTCAAATAATATCAAATTGGACTTTTAATGCACCTGCTAAAAGCACTTACGAGAATTGATGCGAAGAAGAGATAGGCTCTGTGTCCCACTCAGTCTGGTTTTCCTGCTGTAATATATGGAATGAAAATCCTCTTTAGAACCACATCTAGCCCAACTACAGCTGTCTCCTAGCTCATCCCAGGAATATTTTCATGGTAAGTCTTTTCCTGCCAGTACATCAACAAAATTCTTCCTATTTGATGAAGCCTATGAGTCTTCCTCTGTGTGTTAGTGAGAAAAGAACATGGTTTCTTCAGATTTCAGCACTCCAACGAGGATATCCTTTCACTGAGGTAAAATTCCCATGGTTGGCGAAAAGTTTTCTGTGCATTCTACTATTGTCATTGTTTTCTTTTTCACTTCTTCACTTTGAGTTACAGACTTCCATCTTGTCAATGATTTCTCCTGTTTCCGTGTCTATCTGGCATACTTGGGGCAACCTGCATAGGAATGATTTGTTCATTTAGTAAAAGAATATTTGCTTTCCCTTTTGCAGGGAGATGAACTTGAATTGGCAGCACACACAGCCAGTGATCATCCAAAACAAAACTACACGCATGGCACCATAAACTATACATCACCGAAATGGATGTCATCATGCTCAAATTTCATGAGTCTCAAGAGTAATTCTTTAGTGCCTCAAATATATTTTTCCCTATAAATTGCTGTGGGGATTCTGTCTTTACAGTTTCAGTTCCCAGAGGGAAAAGCTAATGTTACTTACTTAAGACCTCCTCTCTCCCACTAGTCAACCAGCAAATCTGCAATAGAAGGTCAGATTTAAGATCTGAACCCTATCCCTACTACTACTGTCTCCTTTCCAGAAGAGAACCTTGCTGCATAGTTCACTCTCACAGGCACTTGGTCATCCTGGCCACAGGCTTTCTTGTTTGGTAGCATTTGCTCCTTCTCTTTATATCAGATTTGGAACTGGAATATATCAGCATGAGAGAAAAGAAGGCTGCAGTATCCTTGGAAAACTGCAAAGGAGAAATGGCTTTGATGTAAGAATCTGACATGGGGCCAGAGATTTAGCTCAGCGGTGTAAATGCCTGCCTGGCAAGTGCAAGGTCATGAGTTCAATCCCTAGTACCAAAAAAAAAAAAAAAAAAAAAAAAGAATCTGACGTGTATTGAAATACGAAGTGCAGAGAATTGTACTCAACCCCAAAGTGTTAATTCAGAACAAACAACCAAAACAAAACAACCTACATAATTTTAACGTTTAGACTATGTTGAACATATTTAAATATACTAGCTATCTCAGAGTTCTGAAGCCCCTAATACTAGCTGAGAGGGACAAGAAGATCCAAGAATTTTTGACAATAAGCATTCAAAACTTGGCAGCTTAGACCTACTGTAATTTTACTAAAAATATTTGGAGTACTTTTGTTATATAATATATTATCTCATACCCAGAAAATCATAAGACCTATCAGGATGTTCACTAATTGGCATACATATATACTGTCTGCACATGTGAAATCTGATAATCTCTAACTCTTAAGTGATACCAGTGGGAAAAATCCCAAGATGATATGGTGAACAGCAAAAAATCACTATTAGTTTTTACAGACATCTTCTAATTCTGTCATTCAACTTTCTCATATATATATTTCTGTCTCATACTAAAAATGACTTACAGTATGTAATTTCAAGGCTTTAACTTAAAAATTAAAGCCTTTTATCCTATTGTTTACAATTTTTAAGTGAAAAACAGCAGTATTTTTTCACTGCTAATATTATTCCGCTATTTTCTCTTCCTTATTTGTCTCTTTTTCTTCCCTTTTACGTTTTTCCTTTCCTATTTTTGCTTACTACGATCCACTTCATCTCATCAACTGCAAACATCCTTTGAAAGAATCAAAACTTTTCTCAGCTTCACTATCTCCAAACTAGAAATGTGTACTTTCCTTTTAGGAACTAATGGTAGAAGGAAAAAAAAAGGATGCACTTTAACTAAAGTCACGATTAACTGAAATCCCAAGATAAAGTGTCTTACGAATATTACTAATAATCTGTTTTCATAAATGAAGGAAAGCAACTACTTTCATATCTAAATAATCTTGCATCTCAAATCTAATTCTGGTTGGTGTTTCGAAGTAGCTGTCATCCTACCAAGTGCTTGTTTTATATGGAAATGCACTACTGGTTTAATCTTCACTCTAATGCTATGAGAGCCTAGTAGTATACTGTCATTTCTAAAGTAAGACATTTAAAATTTCAGATGGCTAAATATGTGCATAATGTCAGAAAGCTAGAAAAAAATGTAGAATTGAAACACAGATTAGGCTCATTTTAAAGTATGTTGCTTTAAACCGTATGCTGTAATATCTCAAGAAATTTTAAAGAGATTTCCAACTATATTTTGAGACAGATACAAATAAAATTCTTAATCAAATGAAATAATACTTTTTTATCCCAACCCTAATTGACATAAATAATGCTTTTCTTCTCAAATGCAGAGATCCACAAAGATAATAAGAAAAGAATTTTGTGGTTTAATTGAATATATTTTAAAGCAAATTTTTAACGTATCATTCTTTAATTGCTAAATAATTATGTAAGTACATCGACAGCATACAGTTGTTATATTGTACTACTGTCATACCTATAGAAATTAATGATGATGCTTTAATATTAAATAAGCAGTCTATATTCAACTTCATTTGAAATTCAGAGCTGTTTTATCCCTTTATGAATCTAGAAGCCATATGAGACTTACATATTATAATTAAATATTTAACATTTCACATTAAATATTTAACCTAAACATTTAAATATTTAAATTCTACAGATCAAGTGCATAAATTATTGGGTAAATTATATTTTTCAATGATTTTGACAAGCGTGCCTTTATATATAAAAACTTGAAAAATATTTGTTCAACTACAGCTTTTATACAATTGAAAGTTTTAAAACAATATAAGATAACTAACTATGTTCCTTGGTTAGCTGGTAATGTTTGCATTTGTTAAATATAAATATACACAATTCATCAGTTTACCTATATTATTTTATCAAGTTTGTTTTCATTACAACAATGAGATCAAGTTTGATCTTATTACAACAGAAAAACTGATTTTTATTGTTATGGCTATAATTTAACATAATTTATGTTTTATTGGTATGACTGATTTAAATAATTAAAAATAATGCACTTACAATAATACAGAAATTTAATCCTATAAATGCGCAATATATATATTTTATTTAATTTCCTGAAAATTTAGATAAATTATTGCTTTTCATAAAACCACTACAATTCTCAATTCTTGCATTCAATGTCTACCTCATTACCATTGTTAAAAACTGGTATTACACCTTACCTAAATTACCTCTAGACCTACACACATGCAAGTTTTACTATTGATATACATAATTTATTACTATAAAAATTCTCTCAGCCATCATCAGCCACTGTTCTAAATTTTGTATTATTTTATTTGTACCTCCATAATGGTAAGCAGAATAAAGGATTCTCTTCACTACTGAGAAATAG